>PVLA01004634.1:0-170092 GCA_004027455.1 Hydrochoerus hydrochaeris
AACGGATCTGTTCAAGAATCCAAGAACCTAGAAATATGGTCATCAATCCCACACACCTAAACATACATGCAGCTATATCTTTTATAGCGCTTCCTGTTTCCTCTTTAACAATAGCAATTATACATTTTTAAAATTTTATTTAAAGAGAAGAAAAAAAAAAAAAAAAAAACAAAAAAGGGTAGCAATAATACAGAATTCTAAAAGAAAGAAAGAAAAAGGAGAATGAGAAAAAGCCCCACTAATAAATCAGTAATTTGTAAATTACGTATTGTCATCTTGGAGGTAGTTGTTTAAGTTACAAAGTTAAAGGATACATAGTAAATATTCAAACAGTCAGACTACAAACAGTTTTGCTCAAAGATCCAACAAAAATTCAGCAATATGGTCATCTATTTTACACACTCAAACTTACATGCAGTTATATCCCTTAGAGCATTTTCTTTTCCTCTCTTTTTTTACAATAGCAATTACACATTTTGGTTTTATTACACTTGTAGTTCATATTTACTTTTTACACTAGAGACACAATATGATATTTATAAATATGATTCTTATTTATTTCACTAATGAGGATAGACTCAAGTTGTCTCCATTTGCCTATGAAGGCCTCAAGATCATCCTTTTTTATAGCTGAGTAATATTCCATTGTATAAAAATGCCACATCTTTTTGATCCACTCTGCAGTTGATGGGCATCTTGGTTGTTTCCAGGATTTAGTTATCACAAATTGTGCCACTATGAACATGGGTGTACATATATCACCGTGATATGAACTTTTCAGTTCTTTGGGGAAAATGCCCAGGAGGGGGATAGTTGGATTGAATGGGGCTTCCAATCCTAGCCTTCTGAGAATTCTCCATAAGGATTTCCATAATGGTTGCACCAGTCTACATTCCCACCAACAGTAGAGCTGTGTTCCTTTTTCCCCACAGCCTCGCCAACATTTGTTATCAGTTGATTTCTTGATGGCAGCTATTCTTTCTGGAGTGAGGTGGAATCTCAATGCTGTTTTAGTTTGCATTTATCGAATGACCAGTGATGGCGAACATTTCTTCATGTATTTATTTGCAATTTGTATATCTTTCTCTGAGAACTGTGTGTTCATCTCAGATGCCCATTTTTGGAGAGGGTGTTTGAATTTGGGGGGATTGTTTTTTTTCAATTCTTTATATGTTATGGACACAAGTCCTTTGTCTGAGGGGTTGCTGGTTAAAATTTTTTCCCACTCTGTTGGTTTTCTTTTCACTCTGTGGGTGATTTCCAAAGGAATTTTAGAATGTTTTCTTTCATTCTGTGAAGTTTGCTAAGGGTATTTTGGTTGGGATTGCATTAAATCTACATAGAAATATTGAGAATATGGTCATTTTCACTATCTTGATTCTTCCTATTCAAGATGAAAGGATATCGTTCCATATACTGGGAAATTCTCTTTTCAGAGTACTGTAGCTTTCAATTCAGAATTTGTTTACTTACTTAATTGGGTGGACTCCTAAATATTCAATTTTTTTAAAATGCTATTGTGAAAGGTATTGTTTCCCTAGTTTATTTCCCTGTGCATTTGTTGTGTGTGTGTGTGTAAATGAATAGTATTGATTTTTGAGTGTTGATTTTTATACAGTTATTTTATTGAAGTTCATTATTAAATCTATAAGTCTTTTGTGAACCTTTTGCCAACTTCTATGTAGAGTATTATGTCTTCTGAAATAATAATTCAACTTCTTCCTTTTATATTGTTATTGTTGTTGCTTCTTTTTCTTATTCAAATTGCCTGGCTCATGTTTCCAGCAATAGTTTTAGTAGGAGTGGTGATAGTGGATATACTTTTCTTATTCCTGATTTTAGAATGAAAATTGTTAGTTTTGGATCTTTTGGTATTGCATCTCTAGGATTGATCATAATTGATCATGATGTAAATTTTGTGATGATTTGCTGCATTCTGCTTTCTGGTATCTCATAATTGTAACTATGTTCATTAGAGAGATTGGTCTGTATTTATGTTTCTTGTTTGGGTCCTTCCTTCTCAGGCTTCAATATCAGGGTAATACTTCCTTCCAGGAATGACTTTGGTAATATTGCTGCCTTTCAGTTTCAGCGTTCGTGACTTTAGACCTTCTCTAAATTTCTCGTAGAATTCAGCAGTGAATCCATTCTGATCTGGAATTTTCTTTGTTGCTAAGTTTTTAATAACATTTTCAATTTTATTTCTTGATATGGTATTATTTTACATTGTTAAACCTTCTTGATTTGGTTTTGGCAATTTGTACTTATCAAGGAATCTGTCGTTTTCTACTTAGTTTTCCATCTTATTAGACATCAAATTCTAAAAGTATTTATTGATGATCTTCTGGATTTCCATATGATCTATTGTTATTTCACCCATTTCATTCCTAATTGCATGAAATTCTGTCTTTCCCTTCCTCTTTTTGATAAGGTGGACTAAATGACTAACAAATTTATTTAGTCTTTCAAATAATGAAATCATCGATTCATTGATTTTTGCCTTGTTTCCTTAGGTTTGAGTGCATTGATTTCTGCTCTCATTTCTATAATTGCCTTACTCATTCAAGGTTTCAGTTTGATCTGTTATTTTTTTAGAAGATTGAGGTTCAACTTTAGGTTCGGTATTTAATATTGTTCTGTTTTCTTGATGTAAGAAGTCACTGCTACATATTTTATTCTTAGGACTGTTTTCATTTTTCCCCATAAATTCCAGTATGCAGTGTCAGGATTATCTTTTATTTGTATACACTGTTTAATTTCTCCTTTACATTCATCTGTGAAACATTGGTTATTCAGGAAGATGGTATTTAATTTTCAAGAGTTTATGTAATTTATTTTGTTTTCTTTTCACTTTGCTTTCTAATTTCATTGTGAAAGGATCAGACAATATGCATGGAGCAACTTAAATTCTGTTGCATTTTCTTAAGCATGTTCTATGTGTTAAAGTGTGATCTATTTAAAATATTGTATGTGCAGCTTAGAAGAATGCATACTCTGACCTTGGGTGGAACACTCTTTAGACATCAACTAAGTATATTTGTTCTCAGGTTATGTTTAGTTTCTATTTTAGTTTATATTTCTTTTTAAAATTATTGTGTAGTTAATATGTCTATTTATGGCAGTGTGGTATTGAGATCACCCATTAAATCTGTGTTACTACTGGTAGGAAATTTTCATTTTTCCATTAATCCCGAAAGACAGTTTTTCAGGTCACATCAGTCTGGGTTTGTTGGGTGTTTTCTTTTAGGGCTTGAAATACACTGCAAGTTCTTCCTGACTTTAAGTTCTTCTTTGAGACGTTTGCTGCGATTTCCATGGGTTTTCCTTTATAGGTAATTTATTTCTTTTGTTTAATCACTTTTAATATTATGTTCTTGTTCTGAATTTGTGGAATATTCATTATTGTATAACTTGGTGTAGATTTATTTTGATCATGGCTACTTGCAATTTTATATGACTCACTTATTTGTATATCAAATTCTTTCACCATGTTTTGGAAGTTTCTTGCCATTATTTATGTTAAGAATTGTTTATGGCATTTGAACTTTCTCTAGCTTTCTTGTTGACACTGATCACTCTTATATTATTCTTCTTTTCTTCTTCTTGCAGCTGTTGAGTTTATTTTTCATGGTCCTTAGCTATAAGATATTTTTCTATTCATGGTCACAATCTGCAATCCTGTCTTCTATATCTGATATTCTATTCTTGCCTTCATTTAGTCTACTGGATATAATTTCAAGGGATATTTTAGTCTCCTGAATTTCTGATTGTGTCTGTTTCATGGATTATATTTATTTCCTCTATTGAACATTCATGATTTTCATTGTCTTTCTTAGCTTCTGTATTTTTGATTCATTTCTACTTTAATGATATTTATTTGGATCATTGTTTCTTTTTGTACCTTAGAGAATGCTCCACCATGGTCTGATCTTTATAATTTTTATTTCTATTGCTATCATTTCAGAACATTTCAGTGGATGTATTCTGATTTCCTCTATCTCATTGTGTTCTGGACTTGTTCTGGTTTGGCTGGAGATTTGAGGTTGTATACACATCTGTATAATGTCATTTTTTTTGTTTTTTGTTTCATTTCATTTACAATTTTTGGCCTGTATATTTCTTATGGTAGATATTGTGACTTCCCTAGCAAATATCTATTCCTCAGACACATATTCTATGTATAAATTGTTGTTGGCTTTTGTGTCTATCCCAAACACATATATTCTAAATTTATTAAGGATGAAAGATGGCTATCTATTTGGCTCTGGAATTGATCCCTTTCTACTTGACTGTAAGAATTTTTATCATCCCCAGTAATCACAGGACTGTCATCAGTGGAAGACAAACGTATTACATCATGTATGATGTCTTGGCTAAAGTAGTACAATTAACAATAACAATAACACTCATCACAGACCAGTAAGTTACCCACTGGTCTCTTAATTTGGTATCTTTAACCACAGGAGGTAGCATTATAGTTATGTAATAAAATCCAACATATACCAAGATGTTTGCAATGAGTTTCTCCTTGTTATTTTTATGTTTTTACCTGATGGTTCAGAGCAGCCCCTTGGGAAGATGTGTCCTGTTGATGCTTGGAAACTCCTGCTGGTGTCTTGGGTGATGCTGGGTCATGCTGGCCTGGTCTTGAATTCTGCTTATTTTCTAGATATTAGTATTTTTGTGTGTGACAAACAAGTCAAAAAATTTTCCCACTCTGTGGGTTGTCTCTTCACTATATTGATAGATTCATTTGCTATGCAAAACATTTTTAATAAGTTGAGATTCCAGATTGTTTATTCTGTGTTGTATTTTCCATGTTGTTGGTATTTTAAAAAAATTTTTGTCTATGCCTGTGTCTTCAAGAGTTTTATCTATTTTCTTTTCCAGCAGACTAAATTTTTATCTTTTAATGCTTAGATTTTTTATTAGTTTTCATTTATTTTAGCACATTATGATATATATGGATCTACTTTTAATCTTTACTTTATGAAAATCTAGATTTTTCAGTGCTACTTATTAAAGTTGTTATCTTACTTCCAGTGAAGGTCTCTGACACCTTTGTCAAAGTTAAAATGGCTGAGTTTGGAGTTCTTTATGCAAATTAAAACTTGTTCCATTGATCCTTGGGTCTCATTATTTGCTAGTACCTTGCTGATTATACTTGTGTTATAGTGTAGTTTTGTAGTATAATTTCTAGTCAAGGATCATGATGCCCCTTGCCTTGTCTTTGTTGCCCAGAATCACTTTAGCTCTTCTGGTTCTCTTCTGTTTACAACTGAATTTTAGGATTATTTTCTCTAATTCTGTGAGGCACATTGTTGATATTTTGATTAGGATTGCATTGAACCTGTGTAATAATTTATGGAAGTAGAACCATTTCCACCATACAGGGGAACCTTACATATTAATACCCAGGATTACAGTCAGAACTTTAGGTTTAGCTCATAACCAAAATGTTGAGTTGCAAGCCAAATTCTGACCAGCTGTGTGGTTGTAATAAACAACTCATGATGATAGAAAAGAATATATCAGCATGCATAAAAGCATTAGTCTGAGTCCAGATGTGCATGTTTGTGGACATGATTTTGTGCAGAAATTTATATAATTACTATGATTACTGCCATCAAAATGGTCCAAGGAAAGTTATAAAATAAGGTTAGGAAGGAAGGGAAGATACAGGAATCAATCTCATTTGCAAAGGAGAAAGAAACTACAAAGAAATATGACAGTGACTTTTGTATAACTTAGCTCACAAATATGCACATCTCAACAATCTTACAGAGAAAAGAGTTGTATAAGAAAGTTAATTTTACTAAAGTTATTACTCAAATTAGTAACTCATAATCAACTATTTTAGATGAGGTAAAAATGCTATGATTAGTGTAGATAAATGAAAGCCAGCTGGCAGGTTAAAGCCCATCTGAATGTATAATTTGTGAAAAATCTAGGGCTATTAATGTAGATCTTGAAAAGAATATTTTGTCAAAGAGTGATAAGGATGAAACTTTTTGTACCAGTGAGTGTTTGTTTTTTAATTTTAAAGTGAGAACTTGGTTTCATAGCATAATTAGGCATGGTGAAGCAGCCAGTGCTGATAAAAGGGCTACCGAATATTACATACACCACTTTAAAATGATGATGCAGAGAAATAGCTTTTATTCTCATCAAACTCTTGGAATATTTTGGTGGAGTATTGAACATTTTTGTGTAAAGGATCATGTAATTAGTAAATAATGATAATGTAACTCTTCCCTTACCTATTCTTATATTCTTATTTCTTTCACTTGTCTTATTGCTCTAGCAAATTTTTCAATAATACTTTAATCAGAAAGTGGATTTCTTCTGTTTTTCCTGATTCTTGAGGAAAACTTTTTAGTTTCTCTTTATTTAGTATGGTGTTAGCAGTTCATTTTTAATGATAGCTGTTATAAATTTAATTTATTTCCTTTTATAATGATATTATTTCATTGTTTCTCTTGAAACAGCCATGAAATTAAAGAAGAAATTTGACAGTCCTTACAAAAAAATGATAATATTAATACAACCAACTGGAAACTATGGGACCTGATGAAAATTGTCATAAAAATGAAAATTTTTGCAGTGAATTTACATATCATAAAAAAGATAACAAAATAAAATAAATGCCATACTAATAAACCTTAGCATACTAGAAAAACAAGAAAAATACAATTGCAAAGCTTATATAAATAAGGAATTTTTAAAGATCTTGGTAGGAAATAATGAAATTCAGACTGGGAAAAACAATAAAAAGAATCAATAAATTGATGATTTGGCTCTATGAAGTAAAAAACATAAGAGATAAACTCTTAGGTAATCTTACCAAAATAGGGAAAGAAAAATCCCAAATCCATGCAATTAAAAAGGAAAAATGTAAAATCACAAGACTTTTTTCTGAAATTGCAAAAGTTGTCAAAAAATACTTTGAGAACTTGCATTTTAATGAAATCAAAGATTCAGAGTTAATGGAGAATTTTCTAGATACATGCAATATCACAAATATGAAACAAGAAACATAAAATTCCCAAATAAAGCTTCTATCACTTTCTGGTTTCCGATCTTTGAGAGTAATATATATCTATTTTTTTCTGACAGCACTTCTAGGGCTTACCTAGTCAATATTTCCAAACTTCAAACACCCCTCACAATCCAAAGGCTTCTACATTACATAATCAGACATAGTCGTAGCAAGCACAGAATTTATTTGGAACTAAAACCCCTTTCTTTCCCATAAGTGAGATAAAATCACTGACTCCCATGAATTAAAGGAGGTTAATTCTTTCTAACTTACAATTTATTTCATATTCATCAGGTTAAAAGACAGAAAAAACATGGTAAGGAAGGAGAGAAAAAAGGTAGAATTCAAGAAGAAAGATATTCACATTTAGATCAGTCCTCCAGAGATCTTTCTCATCCATACAGACTCCACCTCCCAACATAACATTCGGTTCTGAACACTTCAGTGGATTACTTCCCTGATGAGTATAGTGGATCTCCTTCCTAAAGCCTATACCTAAACACGTGAAGTTTTAGTGGAACATTCTAGATCTAAACTATTACCCCTACAAATAGGAAGAAAGAAAATCCAATTATGCTTATAAGAAAATATGATTACATATATGAATCGCAATTGCAAATGTAACATCTAGAAAATTTAAAGAGTAAAATTCACTAAGGATGTAAAATGATTCTACAGTACAAATAACAAAACACTTATCAAAGATATCGAACACAAACATAAAGAGTAAGATTCTTTTTCTTGAATTTGATTAATATTATTTAGATGTCCATACTACATAGAACAAATTACACTCAATACAATCCTCAAGAAAATACCAATGATGCTGTTCTCAATAGAGTGAAAGAACACTACACTAAAATATATAAGAAAGCACAAAGGATTTTAACCAGTCAAAATAATCTTGAGCCACAAGGATAAGTCTAGAAGTATCACTTATCAAGGTACACAACGAAATTATACTGTGTTGGCAGAAAAAGCAAGCACCCATAGTGACTGTAAAATAAAACAACAACAACAAAAAAATACCTAAAAATAATTTCATGCCTTTCATGGCAAACTGATACTTGACAAATGTGTGAAAAACTTTGATTGAACAAAGGACAAGCTCTTGAATAAATGATGCTGTGAGAAGTATACATTCACATACAAAAAACTGAAACATAAAGTAACTATGTACACTCTATGTAAAAGCCAACTCAAAATGTATCAAAAATCTAAATACAAAAACAGATAATATTAAATGACTGAAAGATAATTTTAGAGAAATGTATCAGTACAGAAGTTTTGGCAATGATTTTTCATAGAGATATCACAAAAGCACAGACAATAAAAGCAAAAAGTATACAAATTGGAATATATTAACTCAAAAATCTTGTGTACAGAAAACAAAATAATAAACTGAGGGAATAGACTCTTTATGAAATGAAGAAAAAATTAGCAAAGTATATATCTGACAAGAGATCAATATTTAGAGTATATAAAGATATTAAAAATCTCATAGAAACAAGTAGTGTAATAAAAATAAGCAGTATATAGAAATAGACATTTCACAAAACAAACATTGAAAATGCCCAAAAGTTTGTGAATAAATGCTCAACTTCATTTGTCATCAAAAATGTAAAACAAAATTACAAGGAGATAGCATTTCTTCCAGTCAGAATTAATATTAATAAATGATGTTGATGATAATAATGAAGGTAATAGAGGTAGATAAAAAGATAGACAGATAGATAGATGATAGGTATGGTTGAAATTGTGAAGAGAAAGAACATCTCATAAAGTTTTGATGAGATTATAAACCAGTACTGTTATGGAGAGAAGTATGGAGTGCCTCAAGAAACTGAAAAATTACCTGTGCTATGTCATTCAACTATACCTTTTTTAGGTAAACACAGAAATGAAAATTATATCAGCATATCAAAGAATAATCTGTACACTAGCATTTTGGCTGCATTATTTACAAAATCTAAGATGTGAGTTCAACTTAGATTTCCATAAATGCATAAAGAATAATGTAATATTAAATATATACACAGATAGATATACTAAAAATGATGGCATATCATTAAGAGTGTTAATATTTCATTCTATATATATATATATGTATATTTATATATACTTATATACATTTCATTGTATGGTATATATACATGAATTGTATATACAATTAAATAGTATTCAGTGTCTCAATGATATGCCATCATTTTTCATATAATGTATAAAACTGGAAGAAAATATGCTAAATGAAATAAGTCAGACACAAAATGACCAATTCCACATATTTTTTCTAATATGTATGTGTTAAAACTTTGAGACAAAATAATGGTTAATAAATGTTGGGAATGACTGTGGAGTCAGCTCAGTAGTGTAAGCGACTGCTTGGCAAGAGCAAGTTCATGAGTTTGATTTCTGGTAACCCCCCTCCAAAAAAAAAAAAAACTGTTGTGAATGGTGGGAAAAGGGTGAATAGTGGGAAATTACTGAACCGTTACCAAAATGCAGACAGATAGAAACAGTAAGCCCTAGCATTCTGCAGTACAGTGAGGGACTACAGTTCATAATATGTTATATATTTGGTTAATACCTGAAGGCAGAGAGTTTAAAGGATACTAGCCTTCATTAAACGATAAGAAGATTTAAATGTTAAATACCCTGATTTGATCATTATGTATTCTATACATATGTTGCATTATCACATGGTACTCCAAAAAGTCATACAATGAATGTGATATATATATATATATATATATATATATATATATTTATTTATTTTTATATATATTTGTGTGTGTATGTGTATGTGTGACACTGAACATTGTCAAACGGATATAAGAAAGCATTACTGAATTATAAACCAAAATGTAAAATAAATATCTACAGATCCATACTTCTCTAAATGAATGAATAATTATAATTGTGAAATTGTGATAAGTGAGAAATACTCACTGCAGAAGACTTCTGAATAATTTGTTTCAGGTACTATGCCTTCAAGTAGGCACAGCTAGTAATATTACAGAAAATGTAACATTGTTATATGATACTAGTAATATTTTTCATGATTTTATAGTGTAATGCTGAATTATAAACTGTGTAGGAGATAAAAGAAAGCTGTGCAGGGAAGTGTGCAGTACACCAATAACTCTGATTCCTACACTGGCAACATAAAATCAGTCAAAAACCTAAATCTTTTCCATGTTCTTACGTGAGTTGGCCAGTAAAGCACAGTGATTACTGGTCATATTTCCGCTGAACTATATGAGTGTGTGCTTATGATGGTACACATTTAGTGTTAGGGAGCAGATCTTTAAGTTTACTTTATTAAACATGGATATATTTTATTTTATTTAATTAAATAATGTAATAATTTAAAATAGGAGCTGGTTAGCAGTTGAGATACAGGAATTATAAAAATGGTTCTACTAGACTTGTTAAGGATGTTGTTATACTTACACTTAAAATATGGTAACACTAGAAATGTAATGATAAAAAAAATTCTAAAGACAATATTGTTGGGAAAACTTCTCTGAAGCCTGTGGAGACCAATTGTCTGTGCCCAGGAATCTGTGATATCCAGGAACCCACAGTGAGGACTGCAGGCATTGAAAATCTGTGCCTAGTGACCTTCTCACACCCAGGACCTATCTCTGAGGCCCATGGGGAACAGGAGTCAGTGCCCAGACATGCACACTGAGAGTTCCAGTTATCTGGAACTCACTGAGAGTGAGTTAACTGGATAACTGGAACTCTCAGTGAGACCCATGGGGATTGGAAGTCTGCTCCCAGTGACTCACCCACATATAGAACCATCCCTGAGCCACATAGGGATGGGAATCTGCAGCCGGTGACCCACAGTCATCTGGAAACACCGAGTCTGTGCCTAGCAATATGCTGTCATCTAGGAACTCACAGTTAGGACCAAAGGTACTGGGGAGTCATTTCACAGTAAACCACAGTCACACAAGAACACTTAGTGAGACACACAGAGCTTAGAAATCTGCTTCCAGAAACCCACTAACATCCAGGAACAATCTCTTAATCCTATGGGGAATAGGATTCTTTGCTAATAGACCCACAGCCATCAGAAAGCTATAATGAGACATGCTGCTGGATATGTCTGCAATTTTGAAGAACACAGGAAAATAACAATTTGAAAACAAAATCAAATCTCAGAATTTCAGCTTATCCAGCTCAAGTACAGGAGATATAATCATGGATGAAATTAGAAATCACATACTGAAAATGTCTGATATGATAGCAATGGAAATTAGAAATCATTCCAGGAGCTGCAAAGGAAATCAGATCAGAAATTGTCTTTCAGATAAAACCAGAAATAATAAATATAATGAAAGAATTGGTGAGAGTATCCAAAGAAGACATGGATAAAAAATAGCAGCACATAGAAATAAGATAGAAACCCTGAATGACCAGTATATGAAATGATTAGTATATATAATGCAGACTCAGGGATATAGCCAGGAAATCAAAAATTCCAATGAAACTGGCAAAAATTGATAAATGAAATTGAAGACAAACACTCAGGCCTTGAAGGCAAGATTGTAACTAGTGATTAAGAAAGGAAAGATTTCTTTAAAATAACAAGGAATCAGGAAATAACAATATAACAACTGGAAGATGATGCAAAGAGAAATATTATAAGATTGATAGGTATCAAGAAAAGGGAGACAGCATAAATGACATGAACAGACTTTGCAGAAAAAATAGTGAAAATTTCCCAAACATGGGAAAAAGATACTGACATACAGATAAGTGAGGAATGCAAACCTCAATTAGGCATGAACAAAGTAAGTCTACATCTTATCATATAATATTCAAGATGCCAGAAATTCAGTATAAGAACAGAATATCAAAACTATTAGAGAAAAAACAGATCATCTGTAAAGGAAAACCTGTCACAGTCAAGGCAGACTTCTCAACACAAACCATCAAGTCATGAAGAGCATGGAATAAATTATTTCAAGTTGTGAAATACTTGAAAACAACCTCCAATCCAGATTTATGTACCCTGAAAACCTATCTTTCAAATGAAAGGAGAAATAAGACACTTCCACAACCAAGAAAAACAGAAGAACATCATGACCTTCCAACTAACACCACAAAGAACATTGACAGACATTCTAGAAAGAGATAAAAATGATCACAATTCCAAGAATGAGTACAGAAAGAAACCAATAAGCAGGACAAGCAATTAAACACAGGGGAAAAGTAGGGAACAGCAGAAAGATAACATGACAAAGAAAAGCCAATTCATATCAGTAATGATTCACATATATCACCTCAATTCACCAATCAAAAGAAACAGACTGGCAGAGAGGATCAAGAAAAAAATCCAGCAATATTCCGTATAAAACAAGTACATTTAAATCAAAAGAAAATTCATAGACTAAAACTCAAAGAATGGAAAACAATGCTCCATGTGACAGGTGCCCCAAACCACAATGATACCTATTTTGTTTGAAAATAATGTGAGCTTCCAATTAAGAAATACCAGAAGAAATAAAGAGGGTCACTACATACTCTTTAGGGGAACACTTCAAGAGGAATAGAAAACAATCATAAATACATATGCACCACATATGGGAGCATTCAACTATGTAAGGCAAATATTAATTTACTAAAAATCAAATAAGCAGCAATACAAATATAATGGGAGAACTTATGATCCCATTTCCATAATGAGACTGGTCATCTAGACAAAAAATCAGCAAAGAATTAAAGGAACCCAATTACACTTTTGAACAAATGAACTTAGAAGACAAGTATAGAGAGATCCACAAAACAACATCACAATACACATTCTTCTCAGGTGCACATGGGACATGCTCTAAAATAGACTGTTCACTAGTCCATAGAACATGCTTAAGTAAACACAAAGAAATTGAAATCCCATATATATTTTCTCAACACAGTGCAATGAAATTGGAAATTAATGCAAAAAGAAACTGCAAAAGCACCAGAAACACACGGAAATTAAATAATACCCTATTGAACAACCGATGGGCCACAGAGAAAGCTAAAGAATAAACAAAACAATATACAAAATCAAATAACATACATATACAACTTACTAGAACCTGTGGGATGCAATGAAAGCAATCCTCAGAGGGAAATTCAGAGTGGTGAAAGCTCACATCAGATAAATGGAATGAGCAAAAATAAGCAACCTAAAGCTATACCTCAAACTTCTAGAAAAAGAAGTACAGGTGAAGCACAATGCCAAAAGAAAAGAGGAAAAATAATTATCAGAGCAGAAATTAACACAATTTAGACCAGGAAAATACAAAGAATTAATGAAAAGTTAGTTTTTGAAACAACAAACAAAATCAATAGACTCCTTGCCAATATTAACAAAAAAGAAAGAAAAGACTCAGACTCAAGCAATAAGGAATGACAAAACTGAAATCTCTATAGATCATGTGGAACAACAAAAAATCATTCATACCTACTTTAAAAAACTTTAAGCTCATAGAACTGAAAAAGAAGAAAGGGACTTATTCCTAGAAATATATGAATTACCAAAGCTGGAACAAAAATGTATAAAAATCTGAGTAACCCAATATCAGTGAATGAAATTGAAAAAGTGATTAAAAACTTACCGATAAAAAAGCTTAGATGCTGATGGATTCACAGCTTAATTATACAAAAATTTAGAGACAATTTTACCAATACTCTTCAAACACAAACGTATATTACCAATACTCTTCAAACACTTCAATATTTTGAAAAGGAATCAATTCTCTGTAATTTATTCTGGAATTTAAATATTTCCCTGATACCAAAACCAGAGAAAAGCCAACCAAAAAACAGACATACAGGCCAATATCTCTAATAAACATAGATGCAAAAATGTTCAATAAAATATTAGCAAACAGAATGCATCATGTCATCACAAATATTATACATCATGACCAAGTTTGATTCATCTTAGGAAAGCACGAATTGTTCAACATATGCAAATCAATACATGTAATACAGTATATCTTATTGTCAGAGGAGTTCAGGACCTCCATGTCACTGAGGATGTCTGTGGTATTTTTAAAGGACAGCACTTGTCCTTTTGAGTATGACTCCTCGGCTCTAGTGTAGAACATTCAACCTACTGGCACAGCTGTTTCACTCCACTGGCATAGACTTTCTAGCTTCCACCCCTGACCTTTGATTCTTACCAGCTTAGAACCATAAAACAGACAGGTGTGCGTCCTTCTTGTGGGCTCTAGACCTCAAGTTGAATTCATGGGAGGCATTTTCATGGGCTCTAGATGTTCATATGGACTGCTACAAGAATTGATAAAAACCATCAATGATAAACCAACAGCCAACATTGTAGTAAATGGTTAAACATTGAAAGATTTCACTGTAAAATCAGGAACATGACAAGAATGTGCACTATCTCCATGCCAATTCCATATAGTTCTGGAAACATTAGCCAGAGGACTTATATAAGACAGTACAATTTTGTCCATGACATGTAGATTTTCTAATAGGTAGATACTGACACTCCTGTATTTATCCTGAGATTTTCCTGTCTTTATGCTATAGACACCTTGTTATTTTCCTTAATATTTTCAAAATTTACCATTATATGTTTGCAGTACATAAAGATTATATCATTCATGAGGAGTTGGTATAAGTACATTTCAAATTTTCTAATTTTGCAGCAAAAGTGGCATTAATTTTCTTAAACAAATTTTACACATTAGAAGATTTTGGATTTGGAAATAAATTGCAAAGATGGTAGAAAATCTTCCATGTACAGAGTACCCAATTTCCTTGTTTTCTTACTGACCATTGTAAATATTTAACAGATATCTAAGCATGTCTAAAATTAAGTAAATACTTTGAGATTAAAATAAAATATTACTTTGAAAACTCATAGATAATAAATTTACTTTAAGCAATACTTGAAACTAAGAAGTCATGAAAAGAAAGATGCATAGATTTTCCAAACTTAAAAATGGCTAATATTTTATATTATGGAATAAAAAATTGTAAAAGGCACATGATAATGCTGGATGTAATACTTCTGAAGAATATAAAAGAAGTTATTACTTTCTAAAATATATAAATATCTCCTACAACTGATAAAAATGTTCAGAAAACAGAATATATATATTTGTTTAAAGATCTATAAATAGCATGAAAACATCTGAAAACAATATCAAAATAATGATACAAAGTAAATACAAATAAAATATGTATTTATATTTTAAATTTAATAAATATGATAACACGTGTTATTCATGACAAGAAATTGGAAATATTTGAAATGTGTATGAGTGAGGTGCTATTTAAATAAAGAAAGTTAAATTCATAAAATGAAGCTTTGTAATTTTATGAAAATGGAGACCTAAATCTACCTATATGGACATGCCCTATCTATTATACAAGCTGATAAACAGCAAATGAATTATGTAGAACAGAGTAGATATTTTTACCCTATTATGGGAAACAATAAAATTTTTATAAGAAAATTCACACATATATGTTCAAATAAGTGCATAGAATTGTAAATGATAGCTGAATTTCTAACAAATCATGGATTACTTTCTTTTACAGAAATATTCAGTTTTGCTCTAAACACTGTTATTCAAATTTTTAGATATCCACATATATAATTTTGAAAGTACAAATTAAATATCATGAAACTTATGCCAAACTTAGTTAGTATAACCAATATAGTCAAAAATTGTATTCACTATTTTTTTTTATCAACATTAGCCTGGTTGATGGTTACTATTGTAAATGTTGTATACATACAGTATGGCTATATCATTTTGTCCACAATGAAAATTGGAATCATATAGTCTTACAAAATAACTATGCATTCATAGGAATACAGGATAATCTACCAAATAAGTTTTTTATATATCCTATAGCAACTACTTAAGTCTCCAAGTTTTTAGATTATCACATTAAAATAATCTCATCAATGTCTTCATATATTTTGTGAATCACTGAAGTATCTTTGTACAAACAAAAGCATAGCTTTTCAGAAACTATTTCAATTGGACAGGAAACTATCCAGTAATGGTTGAAAATGAGTATAACATTTGAAGACTCACGTCCAGTGACATTCAAATGTGGACATTGTGTTCCCTACTGCAACATCACACGGATCACCTGGGTATTGATTTTAAATAACATGCACTAAAAACAAAACCAGGGATTTTTGTATAGATAACTGATACTGGAACAGTATCAGGGATTATGTAGAAATGAATGGACATCTTACAGTATTTGGAAACGTGCTCAAAATTAAAATCAGGGGCATTTAAAACATATACTAGATCTAACTTTAATGAGTGCCAAGATTTTCCCATCTGTAACAAGTTGAGCAACAAAATAAAGTAGTATTAGGCTCCCAAAGATTAAAATAATTATGGATAACTATGTAGACATAAAATAATTTATCACAAAGGAGAATAGGGATACATCACATTTACATAATAATTTCAAATATTTTGTATGAGTTTACCTCCTCAAAATGATAAAAAATGGTGAAATTTAAATCATTTCCCACACCATTATCTGTGTTTTACTTTAGGTTGAAATTAATAGCACATTTCCAAGGAATTGATTATGGACAATGTAGAAATAGTAAATTTACAGTGTATAAATATGACAAGTATGTTCTCAATATTAACCTCATAAGGAAAAATGCTTATGTATATCAGTTTACTGCTAAAATAATAGAATTTGAAGGACATTTAACTTTTATGGTGTTCATCCTGACACTCTTAATCTCAAACTGATTATGAAAAGTAGACTAACCTAAGTCAAGGGGTTTCTTGAAGTGTCAAGATAATGAAAAGGAGAGAGGGGAGTACATAACCTATGCTATTTTGTATATTGTATAGGATTAGATATAGACATTATGCAAATATGAAGGAAACTGAAAAAGGATGGAGTTCAGATAATTCTAAAGTGCCTAATTTAATTAATTAACTTTGTCCAAATGGCAGACTGTGAACCATAAGACTTGGCAAAACTGATTAAACTTAAAGCAATATTCTATAGTATATTTGTAATTGTACATAAAATTTTGTATTTTTCAAACTAAATGTTATTTTAAAAATGTATATAAAACATACCAAATTTTCCAAATTACTGTCATTTCTTCTTCCTCTTAACAATTCTCTCTCAAGCACCTTTCTCATTTCTATCTCTCTCAATGACACACACATGCATGTGTGTGCACACAAAAACATGAACATACATGTCACTTCTGTGGAGTAAATTGCCAGTTTGTCATCATTGATATAATAAAGAAACTTAAAATATTAGGAAAGTATCAAACAAGGCATCTGTGTTATTTAACAAAAATAAAAGTTAACCTGCCTAAGTCCCCTGAAAAAAATTCAGTAAGTTCTTTTTTGCCATATAACACCTGTACAAAGAACAAATTATATGCAAAAGTGATGACCAAATGCACTACAATATTTTGGACCACAAAAGTTGCAATAAGGTTTTTATTGTAGTAAAAATTAAGATGTCAAATAAAATTAAACTCAACTTGGTAGTATCCAATAAATTATTTTTGATAGCTTGTGTTGCTTTGAAAATTCATGTACTCATGAATCTTTGATTAACATGTCCAAGAAAAAAATAGGAATCTTATGGAAAATATATAACAGCATGAAATATGCAAATCAGTTTTTGATTTTACTATTTGAAGGTGCTGAGAAGTATCCATTTATAACTTAAAGTTATATATAAAATGTACCACAAATGCACAAAGAACTGATTACTAAGGCTAAAAATATTTATTAATCTCTTTTCAGTTACATTTTTGTGTATTGTGAGAAGACAATAAGAATGTTTCTTGTAACACCATTAAAATATATAGCACAGAATTACTATAGTCACATTCAGATTGCTAGAACACATTCTTCTACATAAATGAAACTTTCCATCCATTGACTAACAAATTTTATTTATTCCTTCTCACTTCTTGCAGCAGTGTGTTTACCAAGTTTACACATGTTGGCACAAATGCAGAACTTCTTATTTTTATAACTAAATATTTTGCTTTACACAGAACTTATGTTTCCTTTCAACTTTTGATGATACAACTTGACTATTTTCATAGCATTCTTACTGTGAGTAATGATATATTCAACATGGGAGCTAAAATGCACCTTTGAGGTACTTATTTCAATTCCTTTAGAAATATCAACAAAGATTTTTAGACAAGATTTCCAATAAAAGATTTTGAAAATGTGGTATTTTATACAATGGAATACTACTCAGCTATAAAAAAATTATCTTGAGGCCTTTATCTGTAAATGGAGGCAACTTGAGAATATCCTCATTAGTGAAATAAACAAGACTCAAATTAGTAAATACCACATTGTCTCTCTAGTGCAAAATAATAATGGGCAGAATAATGGTATCCAAAAAGTATAATAGATATAAAAGGTATTAATATATCTTTTATAATAGTTATAATAGACATCATAATAGATATAGTAGATATTGTAAAAGTGAAAGGGAAGGAAATTGCTCTAAAGGATATAATGGTATGTATACTGTATAAAATAGATGACCATAAAACTGAGCTCTTGTTAGATCATTGAACAGAAGAGTTTGTACTGTCAATGTTTAAGTGTTTAATTACATTTATGCTTAGATTGTATAACTTTAAAAACTATTTTTAAGTTGACAAGATGCAATGTATCAACTAGCAATTATATGATGTTAATTTTTTCTGTGTTCTATTTTTCTTGTTTTTTCTATTTTGTCTTTTAATTTTTTCTTTCTTTCTTAAAATAAAATAAAAATATAGAATATTTTGAGAAAATTGGATATCTTCATATAAAAATAAAAGTAGATCATTACCATACATTACACAAGAAAATTAATTGAAAGTGTGTTAAAGGCTAAAGTATAAATCCTGAATCCGTAAAACATTTTAGAAGAAACTGTAGGGGAAAAGCCAGTTCATGTCAATCTTGGAGAGCTTATTGTGTATGATACCAAAAAAATGAACAGACAAAAAATCAAAATGCATCAAATTAAGAATGCTCTGCACAGTGAAGGATGCAACCCACAAACTTAAAAATCAATCCTAAATTGAGAGAAAATAAACCATATATCTGATAAAACTTAATGTAGTAAATACATAAGAATCTCACAAAATTTAGAGTGAAATGTAAATATATTAAAACTAATAACTTTAAAATAGGTGAATATCTTGAATACTTGTCAGTTTCTATTGAACTTAAATATTTTTTATTTGCATAATCATGTTAATTTTGTTGAATTTTGTTGAACAGGCAGCTGTATTTTTCCATACTTTCTGTTAGGTTTTTAAAACTGCTAAAGTCATTACTAGTGAATGTTAATGACTACATTCAGCTTGAGGGTTTGATACATACATAAACATCATATTTTGATCATTTTTCCCAAGGAACACATAGAAATGGCCAAGAGGAGTATGATAAACTGTTCTATATTTTCGGTCATCATGAAAATGAAAATCAATATGATAATGTGCTATCATCTCACTCTAGCTTGACTGAAGTTACCAAAAAGAGAAATATTAGCAAGAATATGGAAAAAAAGAAAACATATAGTCTTTCTGGAATTAAGTATATAGGTCATAAAAATGGAACCAGCAATCCCATATCCTGGGATTAAGAAAATAAACCATTATTTTGAGGAGATATCTTAACTCTCATGATTATTTCAACACTATTTACAGTAGCCCAGAAGCTCTTAATGAAGCTCTAAATTTCCATTAAAAATTAAAAATAAGTGGTGTACATATAAATGAAATAATATTTGCCTATAAAAAGAATGAAATCCTATCAATTGTCATAAAATGACTGGAATTAACTTTATGTTAAACAAAATAAACCAGTAATTCTGCAACAGTGCAGTAAAATTTGATTTTCATTAAGTTGCCTGTCCTGTGATAACAGCTTTGATCATTTTCAAGGACTATCAGCTAGGCATCTAATTAATGTTCTTTGTTTTTGTGCTTTGGGAAAGTTATGACACAGTTCAATGGGGGTTGAACAGAGATCACTGTGTCATTTCATTTTGGTTCCTAAGTAGTCTCAGAATGTTAATGACCCACAGTCCCTACTTTCATGGTTGAGAAGTAATAAACAAAAGGCTCTATTTATATTTAGTAATGCCCACTCAGCTTTCACAGTGACTAATATCATGCTTAACTCAAGTATGTTGGAATTCTTCACAGTTAAACTAGTAACAGTATAGCTGCAGCTTTTATACACTTCTTATAAATCAAGTATTGGGTACAAATTCTTCATTCTGTTTACATTGTACAACAGAAGTAGAATTCTTCCTTACTATTGGGAATCTTATTTCTTTGAATGAATTGAATCTGGTCACTTTCATTTTTGTGAAAATAATATGCAAGATAATGATATTAGTAGACACTTCCTTTCCATTTATTGCAAGGTGCATCTCCTCCCTGAGGGGGTGGTCACCCTGATTTATATTTTAGCATTTTATAATTATATTATAATTGTATAACAATAGATTCAATAGTCTTAAAAGCCACTTGCTTCAATAAATAAATCATAGTACTGCATTTAATTAACAATTTCAAATTTAGAATTAAATCTGATTTTTCTATATTCCAAGGATAAGTTCCATATAGAGGTTTTCAGATCTTCATTAATAACTATTAAAATTCTTTCTGGAAAAGACATGGATTGATGTCTGACATCCACCCCAAAATAATTTCTATTTATACTCAAAATCTGAGTACAATCTTGATATTCATTGAACAATTTATGAAAAAATTGCTTCCAAAGGTCAAATTCAGTTGATATCTTCACTCTATTAAATATAAGTTTCATCTAGTTTCATTGTTTATCATCACAATTTTTTGTTTAAAAAAACTTTTTGAATGGTGTACAAAACCTAGATGTATCCCTCATCATAGATGTAATTCATCTATAGATGAATTACTATTTTAATGATTTTTATTATGTTAAATTGAGTACTTAATAGAAAAACTTTAAAAATAATTTATTAAATTTTAATTTTATTGTGTGTTTATTAAAAATCAGCATTTTCAACATTGAATTTTCATTTACAAGGTCTAAACAATAAAAACAGAAATAAATTTCTGTATGAACTACAAAGAAAATACCAGTAGAATTCTATCACAAAAATAATCTTTACTTCAATTATCACACCTAAGGCAGTTTTTGCCCATGATGAAAGGATGTTCCATAAACACGTATTGCTTACACTGATAGCACATGTGCTTAGCTTTCTTACTTGTAATACATGACATGTGGCTGGTCTTTCTGTTTTGTCAGAAAGTTCTTATTATATTAAATAAAGTAGTAAAAACACCAAAATATCAATTTAGTACAGTGTTAAATTTGTAATAAACATAGTTCATTCTGAGTATCAACATTTTTAATATCAAATTTGTACTTGATTAAAAACCTAAAAGATAACATGAAAAATAAATTCCTATGTGAACTACAGTGAAAACACCAACAGAATTCTATGTAAAAATAATCTTCCTTTTAATTGTCCTGCTCAAGGTAGTCTTCACACATGACTGTTTCCACAATATACATATCACTTACACTGACAGAACATGTACTTAGCTTTCCTGTCCTTTAGTACAAATACTTGAAATCTCTATCTTGCTGTTCTGTGAGGAGCTTCTTATTATATCATACCATCTGCACTTAACAGGAAAAATAAGATAGCTATAAAGTACCAGTTATATAATTAGTACTTAGAATAGACATCAACATTTCCACATCATCTGTGTAATCATTTAAATAAAAAGCCCTAGAAAATGACATTAGATATAAATTACTATGTGAGTTACAATGAAATACAAACAAAAGTCAACCATAGAAATATCTTTCTTTAAATTTCCTCAAGCGGTCTTCACACTAGAACCCTGAATGTTCCATGCACAAGTGCAACTTACACTTATAACACATTTGTTTTGCTTTCTTGTCTTTTTTTGTAAGGCATAGCTGTCATTTTATTTTTCTGTCATTGTGGTAGTCTTTGTGGTGTTGCCGTGGCCTGTTCACTTCAGCACTCACAGGGTGCTCCATGTTTTATTTTGCATAGTTTCCTGAGCAGAAACATTTCATTTTTCCTCTGTTATAAATGCTCTCTTATGAGTTCCAGTTCCAATTTTATGAGAAAATTTCACCATCACATTTTTAACTAGTCATTTCCTTTGGAAAATATCAAAATATTCATGGTGAACATGTTTAGGATTGAGTCAAACACAAACATTGACCAATACTTTCAGTTTTCAGTGACATCACATTTACTGTATATCTCGTCGAAATCTCTACCTTTGGTTTTGTCGTAAAAAGTTATCATCTCACACTTCAGTTTTTTCAAGGTTTCTCTCTTATAATTTTCCATTATGATGCAATCTTGACATCAACAGTATTAGTTTGTTTTTCTTTGCCATGTACAAGGCAAATGTTAAATCTTTATGAAATATAAAGCTCATATTGCATAATGCTCTGTTTTGAAATTGCTATGATGATCAAATTGTGTTGTGTTAGCAAATGTAAAATCAGATACAGGTAAACCACTTGTCAAATGTCAAATTCTGAGTAGTTCAGGTGATTAGAGAAGGAAGTCTGTTCACAGAACTTGGATCATTATTATACGAATAAAGACCCAGTGCCATGTTCCAGGGTATTTTTCTCAGTTGTGAGTACATGTTTTTACATCTTGTGGGGCATATACTTTCATAATGATTTTGGAAGGCTTTTTTTGAATATACTTCTTAAATCTACAGCACTAGGTGTTCATGGGCCATTTTACTGATTTATGCTATCTCTACATGGAAAATCAAAAGAAAATATTTCCTTTAACAAATTCTAAATTAAAGAAATTCAACAATAAGCGTTTCTTGGGTAAAACTCACCTGTTGTTGCATTGAATTTCCTGTAAAAAACTTGCCATTCATCAGTCAAGTGAGTGTAGGTACAGATCAGTTCCTGTTTTCCCCAGGTACAGCTACCATGAACCACAACTTATTCCATTATAACAAGTTTGATACTTGCAAAACAGAAAAATGGCATATGTGTGCTTTATCTACTGCACTACTTGGAGCTACATACAAAATGCACTGAACATTATGTTAGTAAAAATATCAATTTGACACTTTTCACAGGTATGCACACCTTGCTGTTAAATGACCAAGTGGGTTACACAAAAATTGTTTCCCTATCACTCAGATGCAGCTACTGAGTTGCACAGTCAGCTAACACTATGCTGAAGCATATAATTTCATAGAATAGGGTTATTTACCATAAGACTAAATGACATGGTTATATTTCCTCCCACATTGCTCAAGAATACATATGTAAAAATATTTTTTGGACCATTATGTGAGTAAAAAGTCTCAATTTGACACTTTTACACAGGCACACACCTTTCTGTTCATTGTACCAAATGTACGAGCAAAAATATTTTTTATTTATCCCTCAGATGCAGTTACCAAGATTCACACCTGGATGCCATTACAGTAAAATACATAATCTCATTAGAAAAACATGGAATGAGTTATAGTAACACATAATAATGCCCCAAGGGTTTGCACTGTCTGAATTTTAGTTCTAATTTTTTTTTGGGGGGGTACTGGGGATTGAACTCATGACCTCATGCTTATCAGTCAGGTACTTATATCACTGAGCTAAATCTCCAGTCCCTTGAATTTTAGTGCTAATACCTATCCCTAACTGCTACTACAGAGAAGTAGGACTTTAGTTGTAATTTTGCTCATTTTTCATTATTTTTCTTTTGATCTTTATGTGCTTGCTTCTTTATATTCAAGACTTCTTATCATTTTTTGAAATTAAGCAGACTCATATGTATAAAATCATAATGTCTCTCTAGTGTGAGAAACACAACAAGGAAATATGATATGAAATACACAATAGATATTGTGAATTGGTAAGAAACCCTTCAAAAGAAAAGATAAACTGTGATAGGGAAAAGGAAGAAAGGAAAAAAAAAATATATATATATAATTTAAATATTTACACCACTAGCTTTTATTGTTTCTTAAAAAGAATGTTTGCTACTAATATGATTAAGTGAGATATCATACCTATGTCCTGTACTCTGAAAAACTACTAAGAAAATAATAATACACAATGTACCAATTAGTAACTATCCTACTAAGCCATTTTGAAACTCAGTTTTATTGTTTGTTTATCCTTTTTCTCTTTAAACTAAAAATAAAATAAAACATCAATGATATGAGACTTTAGAATCATTGGTGTTATCATAAGCATATTTGGAAAAATATCTTTGGGGAATCTTTTTATGCTATGAGAAGAGCAAAACTAAGCACTTGGTTTAGAGAAGAGGCAGTAAGATTTTGGAGATAAAATACCAAGTTAGAAACTATCACCCACTGTATATTCTTCAGCAAATAGGGACTATAACCCACTGGAAGTTTGCAGTTTTTGAGGACAAAATAATGAAAACCTCTTTTTTGAGAGACAATCTTCCTTTTTTTCTTTTAAAGAGAATAAAACAAAAGAGGACAGAACAAAGGAAATCAGAGAACAATGTAAGCAACACAATACTTTACCACAAGACAATGACTACCATAATGTCTTTTTCTTTCAAATAGTTGAGCATATGTTCACACACAATAATATCAAATATAACAAAATAGAATATAACAAAATAGTATAAAACCATTCAAGAGAATGAAAGTATTACAGGACATTCAAAGCCAAATAACAGAAAATGAACAATGGCTACTATAATATCTCATTTTCCATAAAAAATGTTTACATCATCACACATATTAAAATCCAATAAGACATAATGAGAGAAACAATGGAAATAGAAGAACAAAAGCATGGTAGGACTTCAGAGCCAGATGATATTGAATCAGCAATGGCTGCCATAATGTCTTGTTTTCTTCAAAATAGCTGTTCATGCCATGACATATAGTAAAATCAAAGAAAACAGAATAAAACCATTCCAACTAATGAATGAAAACATTATAAGGCTTCAAAGCAAAAACATAGGGATCCATGATTACCATAAAATCTTATGTACTCTTACCATTTCTTACACTAGGGAGACTATATGGCATTTATACATGTGATTTTGATTTATTTTGCTTATGAGTATGGTCTCAAGTTGTATCCATTTATTTATAAATATGTCAATTTGAACATTCTTTATAGCTGAGTAGTACTCCATTGTATAAAATTACCACATCTTTTTTATCCATTCCTCAGTTGATGGACACTTAGGTTGTTTCCAAGATCTGGCTATTACAAATTGTGCTGCAATAAACATGGGTGCACATGTATCACTGTGGTATGGTGTTTTCAATTCTTCTGGAAATATGCCCAGAAGTGGAATAGCTTCATCAAATGGGACTCAGCTTTTTGTGGAATAACCAGGTTGACCTCCACAGTGGTTGCACAAGGCTACACTCCCACAAACAGTGCAGAAGAGTTCCTTTTTCCCCATAGCTTCTCCAGCATTTGTTGTTGGTAGTTTTCTTTAATCTGGACATTCTTTCTGGAGTAAGATGAAATCTCAGTGTGGTTTAAATTTGCATTTCCCTAATAACTAATGATGCTGAACATTTTTTCATGTATTTATTTGCCATTTGTATTTCTTCATCTGAGAATTGTGTATTCATCTTGGATGCCCATTTTTGGATTGGGTCTTTCAAATTTGAGTTTGTTATCTTTTTAAATTCTTTATATGTTCTAGATAGAAGTCTTTGTCTAAGGTACAGTTCGCTAAGATTTTTTCAAAATTCATGTGGTTTCTTTTCACTATGCTGGGTATTACTTTGGACAAGCAGAAACTCTTTAATAGGACGTGATCCCAGTTGTTGATTCTGGGAAGTATTTTACATGCAGCTTGATTCTTGTTCATGAATTCTCTACCTACCCTTATGTCTTCAAGATTTTCACCTACTTTGTCTTCCAACAGATTTAGTGTTTGTGTTTTAATATTTAGATCTTTGATCCATTTAGACTTTGGTTTAGTATATGCAGATAGGCAAGGGTCTAGTTTTAGTTTTCAGCATATGGAGTGCCAATTTTTACAGCACTTCTTATTAAAGAGAATAGCATTGAAAGAGACAACCTTCAAGCCAGGTGGAATATTTTTCTTGATATTACATTAAAAGAATTTATCGTATGACATGTCTAACAATTAGAGTATCTTAGAGACATCTTTTGATCCCCTAAAGCACTTGACTCACCTGTGGAATACAAAATTATTTCCCCTGATCTCTACATCAGATGAAAGAATTAACTGAAGAAATGAGAAAGACTTTTTGAGCTTCTGTGAATTTTATGAAACAAGGCTACAGCAGAAATTGAGTGAATCATTTAGCATGTAATCAATAACTGACATTATTACATCAAAATGCCAAATAGCATGTGAATGTAGGCCACCATTGAAAATAGTAGCATTTCAGAGATCCAAGACTAATAATGCACAACAGTGATATGACCCTTGGCACTGAGAGCCATGAGGCAATTTTCTAAGTACACTTGTTAGCATTTCACAGAAAAAAGAAATGACAGATTTTTGAGCAAATTTCATTGTTTTTCTGTCTCAGACAAAATTGGAGGTTGCAAAGAAATTCATTTTAATTTTAGAAAAATAAGTTATATATTTAAATATGTAAATCCATGGTGTTCCAAAATTAAAGCATAGTATTTTTTTAGCTTTCTATGAGAGATTTAATTTTTACAAGTTTTGGGTTTTAATTCAGAAAAAAATAACAGTTTGGAATCCCCACAATACTGGTGGTCTTTTGTATGCAGGAGTAAAACATATTAAGGAGAAAATGAACTCATCAGCTCACAATAATTGATGTACATTTTGCACAGAGTTACACAAGTGGTAAAGAAGTATTAAATCCTGAGACTGGAAGGATTTAATATTAAAATATGGTTTTTCTTGATAGTAACCTATATTCATAGACTTATATAAAGTTAGATCTGGAGCTTCAATATTATCTTCTTCATTTTATGGATGTGAAAACTGAGGTCTAGAGAAAGAAAATTACTTGAATTCGCTATCCCTGCTCTGAAATTATAGCCATCAACAGTGTTGTAATTTAGTCAAGTTCTAGGAAATGTCTGCCTCATATTATTATACTGTTGGAAAGAAATAGACAAGATATAGAAATAATATCCCACTGGATTAATACTAGTTTAGGGATTGTTGCTGTGTTTTGGATATAGTTTTCCTCCTATAATTTACATGTAAATTAGCCCCCTATCTGGTGATATGAAGAGGTGATAGGAACTTCAAAAAGAGGGCACTAGCAGAAGATCTTTAGGTCACTGGGAGCATTGCCCCCAGAAGTAATTAATAGAGCTTTGAATGACCCTAATTACTGCTTGAGGGAATTATGAGTTATACCAGATCTTAACTGCTTTCTAGCTCTATGTCTCATCATGTAATCCCTCTATAACATAATTTCACTGTGGTGCCACTTGCCATAAGAACCTAGTCAAAATTGTCATTATAGTGTTTGAACACACAGTCTAATAAATTGTGGGTAAAATAAACCCCATATATTTATAAGTTACACAGCCTCAAGTATTTTTATAGCAATGAGTAACAGAAAAATATGAAAATAACATGAGAATTCCATGAACAATAGGATACAAAGTAATTTGAAAATTGTTTGTTGCTATAAAATGTGAAGCATTTATAATAATGCAATTAATAAAGCCATAACATGATTTTGTAGAAATCAGTGCTTAGAATAGATTCTCTAAGATAGAGGCAATAAATGTTTTGTCTGAATTCATGTAGCAAGATGAGAATAAACTATTTTTTGACATATGGAAGCTGACGACTTTCAATTCTGCAACATGGTTTTCACTACACTGTTCAGTAGCATAACAAACATGAAACCCACCAACATTTTTATCCATCATAAAAATCAACAGAACTTTTTAAAAAATGACTTAGAGAATTGACCTTCATCAAACCTGTAGCTCACTTAGTACTTGACCACAGAAATAGTAATTGTAATATATATATATATATATATATATATATATATATATATATATATTTTTTTTTCCCTCAGTGATTAATTTCAAATGACACTTTGATTTTCATGTTGATTCATGTAACTGAATGGGAGTTCATATTTTTGTCCTACTTTGTAACATTGAAGACACCAATGCAATCTTTTCCAAGACTTCTTTTCTAGCAGTAATCCCAGGCAACACAGCATATTTTGCATTATATTCTGTAGGGTAAAAAAGTGACTGAAGACAATTTTTCTTTAACTTGGAAATTATACATACAGTTGACTTAGATGTTTTGATATTGTTTGTTTTCCAGACAAAATTATCATATTTATTATGATTGACCTTGGTATTAATGATGTAAAACACAAACAAATAAAAAAATTTTATAAATCATCTTTTCTTTTAAAGAAGTAGATTTTTTCCAGGCTGTGCCTAGATGTTACAGCCACCCACTTATTTCATAGGAACAACTTTCTGAAAACTGCACTGATTGGTCCTGCTCTTGTCATTGTCAAATGGGATCATAGTCCACAGGTACAGTTGTTAGCAAAAGTCCTCGAAATTCTATCATCACTTTGAGAGTTTGATGCCATTGCAAATCTATGGTAGCCAAAAATTTGGGACTTCAAAGTTGACTTTGCCTGCAATTTTTTCCTCCTTTAGAGCCCTTATGTGTTATATTGTCAAAACACTTTTGATCATTCACTTTAATTACCTGTCTTCATGCCTATCTTGAAACCTACATAAAGCTTTACTGGTTTAAAATATGACTCACTTTGTGGTATATCCTGGATCAGACTTTCAGTAATATTTCATATGTTAGGTGCCTGAGTTTTAAAGTAAAATTTACAGTTTGTCTATGAATTTGCTTCTTCACTACTAATTTTTTTTCGTTTTTATTTTTTTATTTTTATTTTGAAAAGAATAAAACCAAATAAGAAAAAACAAGATAGGGTCAGTCAAAACAAAAGAATAGACATAGTACATGACTTAAAACCAAAATATAAGGTGATCTACAGTGGATACTATGATGTCTCTTGTTAACTTCAATAGAATTGCCCATATCATCAGGAACAATAAAATTGAACATAGCAGTACAGAACAAAATCATTACAAACAAAACATTGGAGACATTATAGCACTTCAAAAGAAGATAATAGTCAAACCAGAATGGGTATCATAGTGAATCTTATTGTCTTCAAAGTACTTGCCTATACCCTCAGACTTGATACTATGAAACAACAGATTCAAATAAAATCAGTGAAGACAATGCAGTGATCAAACAAAAGAGATTCAAATAAAACCAATCAAAACAGGACAGTGAAAGCAATACAGGGTTTCACATTAAGTTAATAAGAAATTAAAAATGGTTAACATATTATATCCTGCTATCTTAGGAATAGTTATCCATGCCATCTAATCTAGTACAAGTAGACAAATTAGAAGAGAATATAACTAAACTAGAGTGGTGAAAACAATATGGCTTTCAAATTATGATACAAGATTAACAATGTCCTCTGCCTTCCCGTTTTAGACAATTCCTCCCCTTTCACTTTCCCAGGGTGCATTGTACATTTTGTATCCCACTAATTCCTTTAGTTTTACATTATGGAGGCAACCCACTATTTACCTAAGAGATTCTGAAAATTTTCACCCCTGAGCTTGATCTCAAGTTGTATCTATTTACCTAAACGAGGCTCAAGGTTTTCCTTCCTTATAGCTGAATAGTTCTCCATTGTATAAAAGTGTTATGTCTTTACAACCAATCTGCAGCGAAAGGTCGAGCTACCCCTACTTGTTTCTGATTCCCTGTCACGTAGAGCATTATTTTCTCATCTTGATTTTCAGTCCATAAACCATCCTTCAGGTTAATTATATTTCTTATATAGAGCATCTTGATGGACCCTATCTCCTGATCCACTCTGCCTGTGTTTCTTTTTATTAGTGTATTGAGGCCATCCATGTTAGTCATTATGGCCATCTTTCTCTGCCTCATCTCTGCCATGCTATTTTTCTGTCACTAATTGGCTATTTTTCCCCTTCATTCCAATGTCTGCCCCATTTATTAAGACCCCTCTATGGCTGTTCGTGAAACCATGGTAGTTTTTTTTCTATATATAAAATATCCTTCATTATTTTTTAAGGTTTAATTGGTGGTAATGAACTCCCCCAGTTCCTCTTTGTCCTGGAAGCATCTTGTTTCTCCATTAATTTTAAGAGATCATTTTGCAGTGTGCTTCAATCTGGGTTGGAGGTTATTTTCTTTCAGGGGTTGGAATACTTCACTCCAAGATCTTCTTGATTTGATGTGTTTGTGTTGTGTTTGTGTTGAGAATTCTGTCTTGATTCTGATGGGTTTTCCATTATAGGTCATCTGTTTCATTTCTCTGACAGCTTTTAATATTCTGTTCTTGTGTTGAATTTCTGGGATCTTGATTATCATAGTCTGGGTGTAGATCTATTTTGGTTATAGCTGGCTTGAGTTCTGTATGCCTCACCTACCTGAATATCATGTCATTTTCCTATGCTTGGGAAGTTTTCTTTAATTATTTCTGTAAATAACCTTTGTATTTAATGTGTGTTTACCCCTGCTTCTTCACTCACATTTTTTATTCTTAATCTATAGATCCTCTTGTCATCTTCTAGCCTTTGGATTGTTGCTTCCTGGTTCATTGTTATTTTTAAGAGATCTTTCACAATCACAAGTTGCAAACCTGTCTTCAAGGTTTCAGAGTCTATCTTTAGATTCTTTCAAGCAGTTTTGCCAGCTTTCAGTGGAGTTTTTAATTTCCTGGTAATCTCTTTGAACCTATTTCATGTATTCTAGATTTTTTTTATATTCTTCATGAAAGTTTTCCCTCCTTTGTCTATGCTCCGCCTTTCTTTCTTCTGTTTCTTCTTGAGAGATGCTTGGAATTTCTTTTACTATTTTTTGTATATCTTCCTTTACTTGTATTAATATTTCAGGTTTAAGATCTTTCATAATTTCTCAAAGTTATTTCTTTATGTCAGATGTTGCTTCTTCAGAAACTGCAGGTGTGCAACTCCTGATCTATTTTGTGTTTACCTCTCCTGGGCCAGTAATGCTTGTGTAGGAGGCTATAGACTTCTTTCTGTTTTTTCCTCTTGTTGTGTTTCTGGTTTCTGCCAGAAAAGTGGATAGAGGTGGACTCTGGTACTTCTTTATTGGTTAAAATTACTCTGAAGCTGACTGGATAGGGATTGCTGCTCTCCCCAGTCTGTTGGATTACCACTGGAGTACAAGCAGGTGCTAGGCAGGCTGGCCCCTTCCTTCTGAGCTGGTCAACCACTGGGAGTCTTTGCCACATTACCGTTTGCCAGGCAGATGGTGCCAGTTAGGGATAGCTTCAGGGAAACCTTGGTCTTGGCTATTGGATCGTGCACAGGGGTGGGACTCAGACCAAGCAATTATCACTTCTGCTCTGTGCTAGAAGTGGCTGAATGAAGCCGGCTGCAGTTCTGGGTCTGGGCTTATCCTGCCCGACTCCAAAATGTCACCCGGCCAGTCGCTAACTCCATGCGAGGACTGAGTTCCCCACACTCACCACGAACCAGTGCAGATCTCTGGGTTGCCACTCACCTCTGCAACTGTGTCCTCCCTCTGAGGCCTCGGGCTTAGCAACCCCCAACTTCACCATTACCATTCATCTTCGGATTCCGGTGGTGTTTTGCACACAGTGGGACCAGCTTCATTGTGAATACATCTCGTTACAGTGTTCTGTCCACGTTTTTTTTTTCTTTTCTTTTCTTTTTCTTTCTTTTTTTCACTTTAGTTTCTTGCTGGGTCAAGAGGATCCATTCCTTCCATCTGGTCTTCTCCAAGATGCTATATTCCAGCATGCAAGCTGTTTCTCTCAGAGAGGCTATTTACTTTGCTGCTTATTGATCCTCCATCTTCCCAGCTTCCTGTTTTTCACTAATTTTATAATCAAAAGAATATCTATTTTCATTGAAACATGTTGATTTAATCAATAATTCATGTCTATCTCATATGTCTCATCAAGCCATTTGAATATTTTAAAAGATATATGATTGCAATAACCAAAGGAGAAAACAAAGAATCAAAATTCTTCTCTCTTTGGAAGTTCCTTAGATCACTGTATCACTGTATCAAGAGTTCATTTCATCATCTGACCAGTATTGTAAAAATAACTTTGCAAATAATATTTAATGGGTGACTGGTAATGAGTGTGTTTTTCCTCACTTCACAATGCAAGGCAAAATAGTTCCAAATCACACTTGTGAATAAAATAAGCACATGCTGAGTAAAAATTATGTACTTTACCCCTCATATTTTATTATCAAGTGAAGTCAATGTATTATGTGTACTCTATAAAGTGTTTAACAGAGGTAATGTATATGAATTGTACACTGATGGGAGATATAAGGAAAATGAGGATGACTATATAAATGCTTTTCCAAGTATAAGTGGTGGAAGCAGGTTTCAAAACCATATCCATTTCTCCAGTTTCTTATCCAGAATGCCAATCTTATTTCCAAATCCTGCCAGCAGTTCACAATATTGCTATTGCTAAAATCATTAACAATCTCCATGTCTTCCAAGCCAAGAAAAAATTATGTCATCATGTTCCTTTGCCTTTCTAAAACTCTTATTTTTGTTTCCCTATCTCTACAATCAACAAGATTTAGACTGCTTCTTTCCTTATAAATACCATTTGGAATTTCCAACACCTCAAGAGCTCACAAGGTATTTTGTACTATTTCACATTATGTTTCTGAATGCTTTTGAAGTATGATTGTAAACTCATTGCTCATGGATATCCATTTCATTTTCTCTCTATTATGGTCTCACTAAGATTTCAATATCACCTGAATGATAATCACAATAGAATACATTTGTATAAGCATTGGAGTTTTGTTTGAAATATTCCTATGTTGAGTTAACTGAATTCATTTGAGAAGAGAGATATGTTGTGCTCTCTCAGGTTTTATAGCACACATAAAATTGACCACAGTCTTTTATAGCACTCATGAAATTGACCACAGTTTACTAAACAACTACATCAATATTTTCATGTGAAATGTAAAGGCCACTCTGATTCTGTTTACTTCTTGGTCCATGGATTTTACTTAGACAAATACATTAATTTCATAATATACCACAAAATAATCAAACCTAAATTATTGATATCAATGAGTTTACATATATTTCCTATATTTAAATTTCATATATGAACACAGTATTTTTTAGCTTGATCAGGCTACCATAAGTACATTTAAATTAGATTATTTCTTGAAGTATTAGAGAATTTAAAACAAACTGTTTCAGCATAGAAGATAACTTACAAGGAGCTATAGACCTAAGTCCTAAAGAAGGAACTAAGCTGTATCTGAGTGACTTTATCATTATTTCTAAAGAGCAAAGGTTATGAGAGAAATTAAATATTGAAGTCAAAATGTTCCAGTATGTCCTACTGTGACTTTAATAATGTAAAAATCATTAACAGGAAATTCTGTCTTACTGTCATGCAAATTTGTATTGGGCTGATTGAAAATCATGTTTCAAAACTCTTGATTATTAGACCAAAAGTACTGTCAAGCAGGATGTCAAATCAATAACAGAAACTTTAGAAGTCTCACAGGGGAATCTGGCACAAATTCTTTTTAAGAGAATTGTGTTTCATTGTAAATGATACTTCATGGTACGTAGTCTAACATATGTTGCCAAAATGTGTAATCTCCCCAGGAAATTCTTGAATAAAATCTGTCATATTTTATATGAATCATGACTACTTTAATTTAAATATTATTTTAAAATTTAATTTTGACCTGGGTATATATTTTGTTAATCTTTGTACATAAACCCAGAATCTTTTACTTGTTCATTATTTCAGAAATGATTCTGATCTGCTTTATTCTGTCCTCTTTTGTTTTAATCTCTGTAAAATAAAATTAAAAAAAAGAAATGGTTATATTTTGCAATCCAAATTGGTTTTGAACTTGCTAACTATCCTGGGCTGCACTTGAATTGACACTCCTACTGGCTCAGTGTTCTGAATATTAATGTCACAGTTATAAACTATGATGCCTGGCCCAAGACATTTTATTTTCTCTTTCTCCTATTTTAATTTTATATGTGAAAATCTGTATTTCAAAAGTCAGGACACAAAATCATTTCTGAATTATATATTAATTTTTTAGTTATAGAGCCATGGTTTTTCTAAGTTATAATAATCATTTATTCTTACACATGTATGTTTATATATATGCATATAAGTACATATATAAATATTTAATTAGTACATGTTGGTAGTACATGGTGATAATATTCATCATGGAGGATTTGTACATGTACATAATACATCTTAATTTTTTTATCTCTTTTCTTTCCACTCCCTCCAACCCTTCTTTTCCTACCTATTCACAAAAGATCTACTTTCTTTTATTACTTCAACAATTTTTCTATAAATTATTTTCCCTTCCTTTCCTCCTTCTTCTCCAACTATTGTTCTCTTTCCTGTTTGAAAAAGCTTTACTTCCTAATACCTATACTCCCTTTCATTTCTTAATTATACTTTAGGGTTAACACAAAAAAAGTATGATATTTATATGTGTTCTTTAATTTATCTCAATGAATATTATGGTCTTGGAGTGTATCCATTTACTTAAAACAATCTCAAATTTATCATTCTTTGTGATACAATAGTGTTTCATTTTATATAAATACCAAATTTTATGTATCAATTAACTTGTTTTTTTAATCCATTAAATTGGTGATGAATATATGTGCTGTTTCCAATATTTTAGCTATTATAATTGTGTTCCTGATCTGGGAACACTCAGTGAGACTTACAGGGAATGGGAGTCCACTCCTAGTAACCAGTCCACACCTGGGGAACATCTCTGAGGCCTGCAGGGACCAGGAGTCTTCCCCTAGTGACCCATAGTCATTCAGGAACCCTCAGTGATGACTGTGGATATTGGGAGCCTGTGCCCAGTGACTTGCAGTAATTTGTGAACACTTGGTGAGGTCTTTGGAGATTGATAATCTGTTCCCAGCCACCTGTCCAACCCAGGAACCACCTTTGAAATGTTTGCAGACCAGAAGTCCAAACACTTGGTGAGGTGAATGAGTATTGGAAGTCTGCATCCAAAGACCCACAGTCATCTTCAAAAGATTGGCAAAGCCTATGTTAACTGGAAATCTGCACCTAGTGAAGTTCCCACACTCATAAATCATCTCTGAGGCCAACAGAGACAAAAAATTAATTCCTAGTGAGCATCAGTCATCCAGGATCCCTCAATCAGGCCTGAGGAGACTGGGAATCTGTGCCCAGTGAACCGCAAGTCGTTTGTAAATTCTCAGTGAAGCCCATGGGTACTGGGAATCTGTGCCCAGTGGCCCACCAACATTCAGGAACCATCACTGAGGTGCCCGGGAACCAGGAGTTCACGCCCAGCAATCACTGGTCTTCTAGGGACCCTCAGTAATTCATCTGAGGCTTAGAAAGCTATGCCCACCTGGGGAACATTACATAGTCATTCAGAAACCCTCCATGAGGCCCATGGGAACTGGAAAACTGTGCCCAGTCATCTGCCCACATGGAGGAATCATCTCTGAAACTTTATGGGATGGAGAGTCTGTGACCAGTGACCTGCTGTCATCCAAGAACCAACTTTGAGGCCCACAGCAACTGTAAAGCTCTGCCTGCTGATCTTCCCAAATCCAGAAACCATCTCTGAGGCCCACAGGGACTGGGAAGCTGTGACTAGAGATCCACAGACAAGAAAAATCTGCAGCAAGTCCTGCTGCTAGATAAGCTGTCAGTGCAGAAAGCAACTAGGAATTGGCATCTCACTGATTCAGAGGAAAACAGGAAAATGCCAAAAGATAAAAGCATAATCTCAAACTAACGGTTCATCCAAATCAAGTCTAGGAGTAAAACACATAGAAGAAAATATAAATCACACACTTGAAATTTCTGAAATGATAGCAACAGAAGTAAAGAAACAAATCAAGGAAGCTGTAAAATAAATCAAATCAGAAATTATCTACTGGGTAAAACAGAAATGATACATAATGAAAGAGTATATTCAAACATGACATAAATAAAAAATAGAAGCATATGGAAAGTGATGGAAATATTGAATGAACAATACTGGAAACAATTAGAATTAATGAAACAGATCAAAGGTGATGTCCAGGAAATCAAAAATTCCATTGAACGTTGACAAAATCACATGAATGAAACTGAAGAAAGACTAATAGAGCTTCAAGACATGACAGTAACATGTGATGATCACCAATGTAAAGATCTCTTAAAAATAACAAGGAATCAGGATATAACAATTCAACAGCTGCAAGAAGATGCAAAGAGAAGCAATATAAAGCTGATAATTAAAAAAACATAAAACACAATTGAACAATAAAGTATTTTGCAGAAATAACAGCAGAGAATCTCTCAAATGTGGGAAAAGAACCTGACATGCTGATAAACAAGGTATATAGAACTCCAGTTAGCCATAAACAAAGTAAATCTGCAAATTGACATAATAGTCAAGATCCCAAAAATGCAACATAAGAACAGAATATATAAAAAATAACTATTAGAGAAAATAAACACATCACCTATTAGAAAATGCTTATCAGAATCATGGGAAATTTCTCAACACAAATCATCAAGTCTAGAAGAGTATTCAGTGAATTATTTAAAGTACTGAAAGAAAACAATTTCCATCCCATATTTATGTACCCTACAAAATCATCTTTCAAAATCAATGGAGAAATATGGTACTTTCACAACAAAGAACAAATGGAGGAATTCATGACCATCAAACCAACCCTACAAACAGTAGTGAAAGTTATTATAGAAAGCGAATAAAATGGCCACAATTCTAAGAACAACAAGAGAAAGAAACAAACAAGCAGGACAAGCAATTAAACAAAACGGAAAAGTAGGGAAGCAACAGCAAAAAGAAAACATGACAAAGAGAAGCCAAAACACAACATTATAACCATTATATAAATGATTTCAATTCACCAATCAAAAGAAACAGATTGCACAGGAGATAAAGAAATAAAATCCAGCAATGTGATATATATATATATATATATATATATATATATATATATGTGTGTATATATATATATATATATAATACATATTTTTTGTCAAATGGAAATTCAAAGACTGAAGTTCAAAGGATGAAAAAGAATACTCCATTTGACAAGAACCCAGAAGGCAAGGATAGATATTCTGTTTGCAAACAATGTGAATTTCAAAGCAAGAAAGATCAAAAGTGATAAAGAAGGTCACTACATACTTATTAGGGGAAAAATTCAAGAGGAAGAGATCACATTCATAAATAAATATACACCAAATTTTAGACCTCCCAAGCATATAAGACAAATGGTAATAGACATGAAATGTCAAATAAAAAATAACACAATTGAAACAGGATATCTTAACACCCCATGTCACAAAGGAATATAGGAAATAGGCAAAAATAAGCAAAGAAATAACAAAATAGAATCAAAGTTTTGAACAAATGGACTTAGTAATAGATGTGTACAAAATTTTCCACCCAGTGGCATCAGAATACACATTCTTCTCAGCTGCACATGGAATGTTATCTAAAATAGACCTTATCCTAGTACCTAGAACATGCTTTATTAGAAGCAAAAAATTGACATTAATTTATGAATATTTTCTGACCACAATGCAATGAAATTGGAAATTAATGTCAAAAGAAACTGCAAAAGCTCCATAAACACATGGAAATTAAATAGCAATGTACTAAAAAGCCAGTGGCTCACAGAAGAAATTAAAGAAAAATTAAATGATAGATACAATAAAACAAATATTGAAGTGCAAAAAAGAAGTAAAAAATGTTTGAAACAGTTTACTCTGAAGAATAGCTTCAGTAGATTTCAAATAGTAAAAGAAATGTACATAAATAGGTTATATATATGTATATATATACATATATATATATATAATACTGACATATTTATTTATTTTTGAGATACTGTCTAACTATCAAGGCTGGCTTTGAATTTACTTTGTAGCCCAGGTTGATCTCAAACTCCCAACAATCCTCCTGTTTCAGCCTCCCAAGTGTTGGAATTACAGGCATGTTCTAGCATTCCCAGAAAATTATTGCTATTTGTAGATGACATTTTGTATTATGTGGAAGATCAAAGGAATTCCACCATAAAACTCTCTCAAGTAATAGCCAAGCTCAGAATTGTAGCAGTATATATTAACAGAAAAGGCTAACAGAAAAATCAGTACCATTTATTTACATCAATAATGAACTAAATGAGAAGGAATTTATAACAATAATAGAATTCATTGTAGAGTGAAGAAAAATGAAATACCTAGATATTTATCTAACAAAGGAAGTGAAATGCTAGTACAAAAAAAGTGCACTACTTTGATAAAGGAGACTGAAGCAGGAAACTGTAAATAAAATGATGTTCCCCACTCCTGGACAGGAAGAATAAATATTGTCAAAATTGCTGTAATTTCTAAATTGTTTAACAGCTTCAATGCAGCCTCTATCAAAATACCAACAACATAACTCACAGACATAAAAAAAATCCTGAAATTCTTATGGAACCTGAATTAACCCAGAATAGTAAAAGAAATCTTGGTAAAAAAAAAAAGAAGAGGCATCATATTTCCTGAACTGAAGCTATATTAAAATGCAAAAGTAGTAAAAATAGCATGGTACTTGAAAAAAAGAACAGACATGTGGATAAATAGAACAGAAGAGCTTACACAGAACCCCTCCAGATACATTCAGATATTGATTTTTCACAAAGGTGCCAAAAGCATACAGTGTAGGATATTACTTTATTTAATATGTGGTGCTGGGAAAACTGTATATCTGTTTGCAGAAGATTGAACCTGGATCACTATCTCTCACTATGTACCAAATTAAAATCAAAATGGATCAAAGATCTAAACATTAAAACATAAATGTTGAACATATTGGAATTTAAAATAGATTAAATACTTGAAAATATAGGTGTAGGAAAGGATTTCCTGAACAGAAAAGTAACTGCACAAGAAATAACAGCAAAAACCAAAGAATGGGATTATATTGAATCAAAAATTTCCATTCAACAAAGAATACATGAGTAGAGTAGTGAGACAACCCAAAGAATGGGAAAACTATTTGACAGCTATTCCTTAGACTGATGATTAATATCTGGAATATATAAAATCTCAAGAAAAATCAGATCACATATAATAGAAGACCCAATTAAGAAGTGGGCAAATGAAATGAACAGTCATTTGTCATAGGAAGAAATGCAAATGGTCAACAAATATCTGAAAAATACTGAACATCCATGGCCACCAAAGAAATGCAAATCCAAACTGCGCTAACACAAGAAAGAATGATAGTTATCACTAAATCAAAAAATAACAAACCGTGTTGTAGCTATGGTGAAAAAAAATACTCCTACATTGTTAGTAGGAATACAAACTAGTACAAACATTGTAGAAATAAGTATGTAAATTCCTCAAAGGATTAAATTCGAAATTTTATATGACCTAGCTGTCTTCCTTCTAGTTACTTTTCCCAAATTGCTCATGACTTCATAATACGGGTACACATGAACACCTATCTATATAGTAACAAAATACATAATAGCTGAGTTCTATCAGCAGTCTATAGACTCATCTACATATGATTGTATAATCAATATAAAGAAAGACAAATGTGAGGCATTTGTGAAAAATGGATATAACTGAAAATATTATGGTGAATGAAATAAATCATACAAACATGTTTAAATACTATGTATGAAAGTATAAACAAAATTTTTATGGAAAATGAGATAATATAGCAGTCATTGTTCATCTTTGATTATTTGGTTCAGAATGCCTTGCAATACTTTCATTCTCTTGAGTGGTTTTATTCTATTTTGTTTGACATTATTGTGTGTAAAGCTAAGCTCAACTATTTAAAAGAAAGAGACATTATGATAGCTACTGTGAATATCCAATTGTCTTGCTGTGAAGTGCTGTGTTGCTTACATTTTTCTGTTCTGATCTGCTTAGCTCTGTCCCCTTTTGTTTTATTCTCTTTCAAATAAAAAAACATGTTGTTAAAATTCATAAAATGTGTGATATGTCTTCTTTAGCTAGATTGGCTTTATATGCAAGCTTCATAAAATTAGAAGTTAGAGTGAAATATATCCTCAAAAGTTGAACCCCCATATTTCATATGTATTTGATAAAAGTGAAAAACTGTCAGAAATATTTTTTAATCATAGAAATGAGTAAAAAAACAAAAGAAAGAATAGCCAAATTTGAAGCAATAAAATAGTGATCACTGAGTAGAAATATTTGGAATCTATTACCTGGAACTCAATTCTAGAATAGAAGTCACAGCATCAGTCTGTATATAATATGTTGTCTGTCAAAACTCACACTTGCATGAAACTATTGAAATTTACTCTGACATAAATAATTCATTTAAAGTAATTTTGGAAATAATGCTTAGGTTTTTGGAATCTATGTTTTATTTCATGAATGTGCTTATTGTCAAAATCTATTCATCACTTTCTATCTACTTGGAAATTTAACTGTATTCAGTACTTCAGTAACCACAGAAAGGAAATATCTGCACATGTAAAAGAATCAAAATTCTTCAGATTGTGCTACATAAAAAATACAAAGATATATTGACTAGTGTATATCCAATTAACAAATGTCAAAAACAGTTATTAGAAGGAGAAAATTTATCAAAGACAGGCTCTTAGCAGCTACAAGCAGTAGTTTTTGAGAGGAGGCAGGATTCAGTTTGAAAAGTGATACTCTAAAATGAAAAGGATCAATGCAGACTTCATTTATGACATTCCAACTGATGTGAAGACTGTCTGAAGGACAGATTTTTGTCCAGCTAAGATCCTAGATAAAGAGAAATAGCATTACTCATGAAACATAGAAAGAAGAAGATAAAGATTTACAAAAGATAGTTTAAGAAATGAAGAAAAGACAAGAAGATGACTCTTTGGGAAATTAAAATATTTCTTCATTTATTTACTTATTTATTTTGTACTGGGAATCAAACGCAGGACCTGGCACTTGTTGGGCAGGTGCTTATGCCACTGTCCTTATAAAAGAACCATGTATTCAAGTGAATCAAAATACAAATTTGAAGTATACATGATCAGAAAAGTTCTGAGAAGTTGTAAGCTCTTTCCACTCGTGAAGCCATAGATCAAACTACAGTGACATAAACTGTGAAGCACAGATGAACTAAGAAAGGCTGAGAAACAAATACATTTTAAAGCCAAAATTTCAATAATGAAAAGTCTATCAAAATTTATATAAAAAATTGTTAAATGCTATTCAAGGAAAGAAAATAAATTATCAGACTCCCTTCATTGAATAAGGGTAGGTATCAGGTCTAATAGAATTTAAAAGAACAATCTTAAGTATGCTAAAATCTAAATATGTCTACAGCCATAAACAAAATAATAAAGGAACTTAGCAAAAGAGTAAATTTTTAACAATCATTTCAAAAGAGCTTAATCAATTCTAAAAGGAATAGAATGGAAATTCTGGAGCTGAAAAAAATAACTGAAAAATGTATTACAGTCATTGAAAAACAAACTGAACAAGCAGAAAAGTAAATAAATTTGAAGTTAATTTATTTTGTGTTATCAAGTTAGAATAATAAAAAAACTGACAAAAAAGAGCACAGGTTAAGGAGGTTACATGAAACACCATCACGTTTTTGAATATATATATCATAGGACTACCAGAAGAGAAAAGGAAAGAGAAAAGCTCTTCCATTCAAATATTAAACAAAAGGGAAATATAACTACATCAATTAAAAAATATAAAAAGGACATTATAGTTCAATGAAAAGAGCACACCACCTGGATTATATATTTATTGTAAAATACATATGCAAAAATATCAGAGATTAAAATTATATGAAGAAAACTTTGAGGTAATATATGAAACAAAAATATAAAGCTCTACTGACCTGGTCAAATATCCACTATGATAGTGGATAGTGGGTAATAATGGATAGAAATAATAGTGGATAGATAAATGAGACAATATCTGTGAAGCCATAGAAGAATTGGACAGAAAGATAGAACAATTGAAAGTAAGAATTGTTCTGAACACTCCACATAAAAAGCAAAAAATATCTATTTTTCTCATGTAAATATGAAACATTTAAAGTAGAATATTTCTAGGTCACACAATAATTTTTAAACATTTTAAAGATTAAAGCATACAAAGTTTTTATCCATTCAAAACATAGTGAGAATATTAGATAATAAACAAAGGAAAAAAAGAAATTTTACAAATAAGTGGATTTTATTTTATTTTATTCTATTTTTTGGTGCTGGGGATCGAATTCTTGCCCTTGTACTTGTCACGCATATGCTCACATGAATAAGCTAAATCCACAGCCCCTAATAAGTGGAATGTAAACAACTTTTGAATACCTAATGAGTCAAAGAAGAAATCATAAATCAGTCAAATAATACAAGTTAATTAATATAAAATAAACATTACATTTATGAGATTCAGCACAATCGGAGCATGAAAATGTAGTAATTGTGAATAGTTGCATTTAAAGAGAACTTTTTAGCATCAAAAATATTTGTTGCATTTCTATATACAAAAATAAATATTACAGAGTAAGTTGTCAATTACATTTATACTATCATCAAAAGAATAAAATTTTGAAAAATAAAACTTAGCTAGTGAGGCAAAATTATTTTTTATTTAAAGAGAAAAAAACAGAAAAAAGGTAGAAATATTACAGAATTTCAAGAAAAGAAGATAAAGAGTAAAAATCACCAGTTGATAAATTACATATTGTTTTTTCAGAAATAGTTTTGCAAGTTACAAAATAAAAGAACACAAAGTGGACACTCATGTAGTGAGAGTGCAAACAGATATGTTCAACAATCTAACAAGAACCTAGAAATATGGTCATCAATCCCACACACCTAAACATACATGCAGCTATATCTTTTATAGAGCTTCATATTTCCTCTTATTTAAAATAGCAATTATACATTTTTAAAAATTTATTTAAAGAGAAGGAAAAAAGAAAAACAGAAACAAAGGTAGCAACAGTACAGAATTCAAAAAGAAAGAAAGAGAAAGAAAAAGAAAAGGAAAATGAGAAGAAGCCCCATTAAGAAATCAGTAATTTATAAATTACATACTGTAATCCTGGATGTAGTTGTTCAAGTTACAAAGTAAAAGAGTACATAGTAAACATTCAAAAAGTCAGACTATAAACAGTTATGCTCAGAGACCCAACAAAGATTCAGCAATATGGTAACCTATTTTACACTCTCAAACATACATGCAGTTATATCACTTAGAGCACTTTCTTTACCTCTCTTTTTTACAATAGCAAATACACATTTTGGTTTTATTACATTTGTGGTTCTTATTTACTTTTTACACTAGAGGCACAATATGATATTTATAAATATGACTGCTATTTATTTCAATAATGAGGATAGTCTCAAGTTATCTCCATTTACCTATAAAGGCCTCAAGATCATCCTTTTTTATAGCTGAGTAATATTCCATTGTATAAACATGCCACATCTTTTTCATTCACTCTGCAGTTGATGGGCATCTTAGTTGATTCCAGGATTTAGCTACCACAAATTGTGCAGCTATGAACATGGTTGCACATATATCACTGTGATATGAAATTTTCAGGTCTTCTGGGAAAATACCCAGGAGGGGAATAGCTGGATTGAATGGGGCTTCCAGTCCTAGTCTTCTGAGAATTCTCCACATGGATTTCCATAATGGTATCCCCAGGCTACATTCCCACCAACAGTGGAGCAGTGTTCCTTTTTCCCTGCAGCCTCGCCAACATTTGTTATCAGTTGTTTTCTTGTTGGCAGCTATTCTTTCCAGAGTGAGGTGGAATCTCAGTGTTGTTTTTATTTGCATTTCTTGAATTATCAGTGATGGTGAACATTTCTTCATGTATTTATTTGCCATTTGTATATCTTACTCTGAGAACTGTGTGTTCATCTCAGATGGCCATTTTTGGAGAGTGTCTTTGAATTTGGGGGACTTTATGTTTTTCAATTCTTTATATATTCTGGAAACAAGTCCTTTGAGGGGTTGCTAGCTAAAATTCTTTCCCACTCTGTGGGTTTTCTTTTCACTCTGTTGGTGATTTCCTTTGAAGTTCAGAAACTTTTCAAAAATATGAGATCCCATTTGTTGATTCTTTGAAGTGTTTCCCATGCAGTTTGCATTTGGTTCATGTATTCTCTGCCTACCCCTATGTTGCCAAGACTTCTACCTACCTAGTCTTCCAGTAGATTTAGTGTTTCTGTTTTAATATTTAGGTCTTTGATCCATTTAGACTTTAGTTTTGTGCATGGTGATAGGCTTTGATCAAATTTCAGTCTTTGGCATGTAGAGACCAATTTTTCCAGCACCACTTATTAAATAGACTATCCTTCTTCCAGTGGACATATTTAGGCCCTTTGTCAAATATTAGGTGGCTGAGTATCTTTGTAGTTGTGCTTGCAAATTCTAATCTGTTCCATTATTCCTCAGGTCTATTTCTTTGCCAGTAGCAAGCTGATTTAATCACTGTGGCTTTATAGTACTGTTTCAAGTCAGGAACTGAGATGCCTGCTGCCTTGCTTTTGTTGCCTAGAAATGCATTTGCTATTCTAGGTTTCTTCTGTTTCCAAATGAATTTTAGTAGTTTTTTCTCTAGATCTGTGAGGTATGTGAAAGGTATTTTGATTGGGATTGCATTAAATCTGTATAACAGTTTTGTGAGTATGGCCATTTTCACAATCTTGGTTCTTCCTAACCAAGAGCCAGGAATGTCCTTCTATTTTCTGATACCCTCTTCAATCTCCTTTTTCAGCATAGTATAATTTTCAGCATATAGGTCTTTTACATTTTTAGTTGATTCCTAAGTATTTCATTTCTTAGATGTTATTGTAAAGGGTAATATTTCCATAATTTCTCTCTCAGTGATTTTTTTTGTTCGTGTTCAGGAATGCTATTGATTTTTGAGCATTGACTTTGTATCCAGCTAAACTGCTGAACTTGTTTATTACCTCTAGTAGTCTTTTAATGGAGTTTTTTGGGCCTTCTTTATAGAGTATCATATCATCTGCAAGTTGTGATATTTTAACTCCTTCCTTTATAACTTTACTCCTTTTATTTCTCTCTCTTGTCTGATTGCCCTGGGTAGTGTTTCCACAACTATATTGAAAAGGAATGGTGAGAGCGGACACCCTTGTCTTGTTCCTGATTTTAAAGAGACAGCTTTCAGTTTTTGTCCATTTAGTATAAAGTTGGCTGTTGGTTTGTCCTAGATGACCTTTAAAAGGTTGAGGTAGACTGTGTATTCCGAGTCTCTGAGGGGTTTTTTATCATGAACATGTATTGGACTTTGTCAAAAGATTATTCTGCATCTATTGAGATAACCATGTGGTTTTTGTTTTTGGCTCTGTTGATGTGATGTATTACATTTATTGATTTGTGTATGTTAAACTATCCCTGCATTCCTGGAATGAACCCCACTTGGTCATGATGTATAATCTTCTTGATGATTTGCTGCATTCTGTTTGACAGTATTTCGTTGAGAATCTTTGCATCAATGTTCATTAGTGAGATTGGCCTATAGTTCTCTTTTTTGGTTTCATCTTTCTCTGGTTTTGGTATCAGAGTAATACTTGACTCCAGGAATGATTTAGGGATGATTGCTTTTTTCTCAATTTCATTGAAGAGTTTAAGGAGTACTGGCATGAAATCTTCTCTAAATTTCTTATAGAATTCTGCTGTGAATCCGTCATGACCTGGACTTTTCTTTGTTGGTAAGTTTTTAATTACATTTTCAATTTCAATAGCTGATACTGTTGTTCAAAATTGCTATATCTTCTTGGTTGAGCTTTGGTAGTTCATATGTTTTTAGAAATCTGTCCATTTCCTCTGTGTTTTCCACTCTATGTGAGTAGAGATTTTCAAAGTAGGCATTCATGATCTTTTGAATTTCCATGGGATCTGTAGTAATCTCTCCCTTTTCAGTTCTTATTGCATGCCTTTGGGTTTTTTCTTTCTTTCTTTTGATAAGGATAGCTAGGGGTTTGTCAATTTTGTTGATTCCCTCCAAAAAACAGCTTTTTGATTCATTAATTCTTTGTATTGCTTTTTTTGTTTCAGTTGCTTTGATTTCTGCTCTAATCTTTACAATTTTCTCTCTTCTCTGAGCTTTAGGTTTAGCTTGCTTTCCTTTTCTAGAAGCTTGAGATGGAGCATTGTGTTGTTTATTGGTGGTCATTCTCTTTTCTTGATATGACAATTCATTGCTATATATTTCCCCTTAAGACCGCTTTCCTTGCATCCCACAGTTTACAGTATGTTATTTCTATATTTTCATTGAATTATAGGTATTGCTTTATTTATTCTTTAATTTCATCTGTAGCCCACTGGTTGTTCAAATTGCTGTTATTTAATTTCCTTGTATTTCTGCATGTTTTACAATTTCTTTTGCCATTAATTTCCAATTTCAGTGCACTATGATCAGATATTATGCATGGTATAATTTCAATACCTTTGCCTTTACTTAAGAATGTTTTATGGGATAATATATGGTCTATTTTGGAGAATGTCCCATGTGCAGCTGAGAACAATGTGTATTCTGATGTGGTTGGGTGGAACACTCTGTAAACATCTACTAAATCCAATCGCTCACAGGTATGATTCAGCTCTGTTGTTTCTTTGCTGAGTGTTTGTCTAGTTGATCTATCTCTTTGTGAAAATGGGCTGTTAAATTCTCCTGTTATAATTGTGTTCTTGCATAGTTGGTTTTTCAAGCCCATTAGTATTTGTCTTATATAGTTGGCTGTTCCTATATTTGGTGGATATATATTTATAATTGCTAGTTCTTTCTCTTGAATTTTCCACTGACAAGTATGTAGTGACATTTTCTATCTCTTTAATCATTTTAGGTTTGAAGTTCACGTTGTCTGCAAATAGAATAGCTACCCCTGCTTTTTTCTGGGTTGCTGTTGCATGAAAAATTGTTTTCCATCCTTTGACTTTTAATCTATGCTTCCTTTTGGGTCAGATTTATTTCTTATATACAGCATATTGTGGGATCCTGTTTCTTGATCCATTCTGTGAATCTATTTTTTTTTATAGGTGAATTGAGGCCACTTGTATTTATGGATATCACTGATATGTACTGGCTTTACTTTGCCATGTTATATTCCAGTTGGTTCTTTCTGCTTTTCCTCTTATTTAATTGCTAATCCTACCTGGTGGTTTCTTTCTGTTGTTGTTTTGGGGATTGTGGTCCTTTTTGTCTCTGTCTAGTATGTCTTTCAGTACTCTTTCTAGGGTTGGTTTGGAGGACCTGAATTTCTTCAGTTGTTCTTTGTCATGGAAGTATCTTGTTTGTCCCTTAAATTTGAATGAACTTTTTGCTGGGTACATCAGTCTGGGTTGAACGTTGTTTTCTTTCAGGGCCTGAAATACCTCACTCCAAACTCTTCTTGACTTGAGGGTTTGTGCTGAAAAGTCTTCCATGAATCTAATGGGTTTTCCTTGGTTGGTGAGTTGTGTCTTTTCTCTGACAGCTTTTAGTATTCTGTTTTTATGCTGTTTGTGTGAGATCTTAATTATTATGAGTCTGGGCATGGATTTATGTTGATTTTGACTGTTGCTGTTCAGTTTGCCTCACATATCTGCATATCAGAATCTTTCCCCATGTTTGGGAAGTTTTCTGCTATTATTTCTGTAAATACTTTACATATGTCATTTGCCTGGACTTCTTTATCTTCACTGATGCCCATTATTCTTATATTGTTGCACTTGATATCATCATGAAGCTTCTGGATTGTCATTTCATGCTGCTTTGTTATTTTTAAAAGTTCTATCCTTTCCTGATCACTAACTGTGTTCCTGTCCTCAAGGTCTGAAATCCTATCCTTAGCTTCCTTTAGGCAGCTTTGCACCCTTTCAATAGAATTTTTTGTTTCTTGGATGTCTCTTTGAGTTTGTTTCTTGAATTCTGCTTGTTTTCTATATTGTTTATTCAAAGTTTCAATCAGTTTCCCATGCTCATGTACTATTTTCTCTAGTTCTGCTTCAGCTGCATTCAATAACTCCTTTATTAAATTGTTATTTCTATCTTTACATTGGGGATTACTTCTAATTTGATTTCCTCTACAGCCTGATTGAGTTTTTTTTTTTTTATTTCACTCGCTATCTTTTCAGAGATTCCCAGTGTGTTACTTTTGGAGTCCTCTATTTCAGTGTCTCCTATACTTGCTTCTGGTGAACTATATGTTTGAGAATGCATTTTGATTTTTCATTTTGTGATTTTCACTCTGCCTGATGTTTTCTATGTGTAGGAGGGGATCACACACACTCTTTTCAGACTCACCAAAGTCTTACAGTTAGTTGGAGAGGATTTTACTATTGGCCCTATTTATGCCCTGTACACCCTTATTTTAGGGGCATGCCAACCACACTGATACAATTAATCTGCTGTAGTCCAATGTTCACCACCCAGGAGCAATGTTCCAAATTCTTTCACCCTAAGTAGAGCCTGTTGAGTACTTCTGATGTTCCAAGTGGGAGGCCAGGCCCATCAGAAGCAGTCCAGGGAAGTTTTCAGTCTTGAGCCATACTCCTCCATGTTCGTCATGGCATGGTGTGCCCACGTTGGAGGTTACAGGCAGCTTACCCCTTATGCAGGCTTCCACTAAGTTCCTGGTTGCAGGGCAGGCCCACTGGGTTGATTCCAGGCAGCTTACCCCTGATGCAGACTTGTGCTCCAAAATTCTTAAATACAGGAAAATACAGTCTTGAAAGAAATGAAGGTTGACATAAATAATTGGTAAGAAATTCTATGTTCATGAAACAGAACATGATATTTTTACAATATAAATAGTCTCCAAAGACATCTACAGAAATAGAGGGCAATCTCTTACTAAATTCCAAATCTCTCTTTTTTTTGGAAATAGAGAAAGCCACAGAAATTTTCAAGGGATACTATATAAACAAAATAAATTTGAACAAGAAGGATAAATATGCAATTATTACATTTATAATTTTCAAAAATTTATTACAAATTCTAGTAAGCCAATGGTGTAAAGATGTACCAATGGACAAAAGATAGAATGATTTATGAATAAACTTTAACATATAATGTCAAATGATAATTTACACATCTGCATTGATCATTTAATCAATGAAAGAAAAACACTTATAAATTATACTATGAAAAGGGATAGACATTACATAGAAGTATGAGTTTGGGCACTTGCACTATTCACAAAATTTGACTTGAAATAAATCAAAATATAAAAATATCAAAATGTAAAAGTTTCAAAAACATAGCAGACAAGCTTATTACTTAGTATTAACAATGATTATTTTGGATGACAACCAAAATATTGGTAATATAGTGAAAGTAGATAAATTAACTATCATCAAATTTTTAAAAATGCATTTATAATAATACTGCATGGAGAGTGAAGAGCCACTTCACAAAACAGAAGAAAATATTTACTCATCATGTATCTAGTAAGGAGAAACATTAGAATACCTAAAGTACTTGCACAATTTTAAAATTAAAGCAACTCAATAAAAATAGGCCAAAGAATTCATTATCTACTTCTCCAAGGTAACTAGAACATGGTCAATAAGCAAATAAAAATATGCCCAACACTTAACTTTAAGGAAAAAAATGGAAACCAAACACATAGGTTAATAATCCTTAATTAGAATGGCTAATATTTAAAAAAAGAAAAACTCTTGTTTCCAAATTTGGGTTATGATAGCCAGTTTGCATTGCTGGTAAAACTATGAAATAGTCCATCTTCTGTGTAAGATATTTTGGCCATTCTTCAAAATTAAACAGATTTTCCGTGTGATTCAGAAGACTTTTATTGTATTTATACTGAGAAGCATTATGAACAAATACTGGAATGGATAATTGGACAAGAATATTTATAGAATAATTATTTACAGTACTCCAAAGGCATAAAAAACTCTAATGTCCATCAGTAAGTTAATATATGAACAAAATCCAGCATATACATACACACAGGAGAATATTATTGTCACAAAATAAATGAAATTGTTATATAAAGTACAATCTGGATGATCTTTAAATTTATTATTTTAAGTGAAACTTCAGACAAAAAGACAAATACTGTGTGATTCTGTTTATATGAGGTACATAGGATAGTCAAATGTATAAGACATTATAGTTATTGTTTCCAAGGACTAGATACAGAAGAGCATGGAAAATATTGTTTTATATATAGAGAGGTTCAGTTTCATTTGATGAAGTGTATCAGGATATTGATAGTGACAAAAGTAGTACAACAGTGTAAATGCAATTGATGTCACAGAATTATTCTCTTAAATGTTTAACAGTAATTAATTCTTTGTTATTCATATTTGACCCAAATTCAAAAAAATGAAACCTGAAACTTCACAGGTTTGCTGATTTTTTTTAGCCTTAAAACCTGCCATTAAGACTCAAAATATTCTGCAATACAATGTAATTTAAATTAACCCTTGAAAATGTTCAAGAGACGAAATTTCTCAGACATAAAGTTACAAGCAAATATACAGCTGCAAGTGCATGCACGAGCGCACACAAACATACACACACACACAATATATATATATATATATATATATATATATATATATATATATAATTTCACTAACATGACATCCTGTGTAAGACATAATATAGAAAATTATCAATCTTAAAACTGTATATATAGAAAAAACAAGCAAAGTACATGCTTAACTAGTAATATGTTCTTGAAATGTTAAACTATAGATGGTTTTAAAATATGTGGTTTTGACAACTATATAAGTTTTCTGTCTGTTAAGTTATTAAAGGTATTTTAGTATCAGGAAAAATATGATACTGTGGCCTTAGAATCTTTTATTCATAAAAAATCCATTTAAATCTGATAATATATTTCCATTTTAAACAGCCAGAAATCTAATATTTATTTAATACTATTTATTTATAATTTAATAATAAATATAATAAAAAAATTTTGAGTTCATTTTTCTATATATTATATAGATTATATTGTTTATATATTATGTAGTACTTTATATAGTATATATTATATAAAACTTTATATAGTATTATGTATATAGAACTCAGCATTTAAGATTTATTATAATGATAATGTACAATGCTCAGATAATTTTATACGCACTTTTGACAAAGAATATTAAGGTACCTTAGAAGTAATTCTTACAAACTCTTGTTGCTCAGGTAAAACAGAAATATGTCTAAATTTTTTAAAAAGTTTTGTGAAATCTGGACAGCAAAAATGTTAAAAAGCATAAACATCGATGAATAATGATACCAGAAAGTGCTGGCCTACACCTATGTCTTCAAGAGTTTTTCTCTACTGTAGTGAAATATCAGATTTCAAGTACTTTATAAAGAAAAAAAAATGTTTATTTACCAGACTGTAATAGAGTTTCAAGTGCATAGCAGCACTATCACCTAAGAACTTGTGAAGGTCTTTTAACAAATTGTAATACTGTGTTGGTAGTGAATGTTCAAGGAATAAATCATACTGTGATAGAGAAAAGCAGAGGTTGACTGGGTTCCTCAGGAATTATTTAAAATCTATCTGAGGGTGTTCTTTCAGTGATGTAGTGACCAAACACCAGAATTTAACTTTTAAGATCTCATGAATTCTACTATCATCACATATAGTGTCAAGTATCTAAAACACAGATATGGGAAGGGAAACTCAAATCATATCAAAACCATAGTATTTTGACCCTGACCTCTAATATTTGGGTCTGTTTCACTGAAAAATTCATTTATTTCATCTTCTATATTTTGAAAGTCTGAATTCACTTCCGTATTTCTCAAAAGTCCCAATCTAAAGTGACATCAGAAATGCAAAGCAAAATTTTCCAATTATTAACACCTGTAAAATCAAAGACCAAGTTATATATTTGCAAAATATAATGATAGAATAGGCAGATCATAAGCATTTGCAACAGGGAGTGGAATGAATATGGAAGTCAAATTGAATGATTGTTTCATAGAAGACCAAAACCAACAAGGGAAAACATTATATGTTGTAACTACAAGACCAGCATCATATGCACACTGCATATTAGGTGGTCTAAGATCTTGGACTGTTTTACCTCTGTGACGTTAGTGGCCTCTGTAGTTTCTGCCATAAGTTGTTTACTGATTTCTGTAGCTTTTTTGGGAGACTGGTATTTTGGGCGTTACTCCATCTTTCTGAGATTCCTGGTTGTGATATACTGCCATCTCTCCATTCGGTGTTTTCCCCAAGAAGACTTTCTTCAGGAGCTTCAGCCATCAATTTGATTTCCTTTAAAATCCTAGTAGAAGATATCATGACCGTATAACTTTTGTATTCTGCACCTGAAAATTTGGCACAAATGAATGACAAAGTCTGCTACTGGTGTGAGCAGTATCCGGCCTACTATAATCATGGTTGCATACACAGAACATTTCAACAGAATTCAAGGTGAAAGTATTGAGGTGGTTGTGGGTGATATACTCACTCAAGTCTCAGTCCCCAAAACAATGCTGCCTTGGAAGGTTTCTTGGCCTGTAAAGGTAAAGGTAACTTTGAAGATTTCTGATGTGCCATTCATACCTTTGTCCAAATGTCCAGATAAGTAGCATTTATGGTAATTTCTTTAGCAGGTGATAAGTCTCCAAATGTAGCTTCTTCATTAATAAGAAAAGACATTTTTAATAAACTTTGTTGGTATGAATCAAATTCTAAGAGTGTAGTTTTTACACATTTCACAGTGATTATAAGGTATATGGAAGTATATCAAAACAGCAACACTTTTATAAAGAAAGTATATAGTTTTTTCCCTACCAGGAATCAAGACGAATCTACACAACTAATTTAGCTAAATTATGTGGTATGAGAAAAATCAAAAGGCCTGTTGATTTTTATTCCTATTAGGTATTGTAAAAAAATTCTATAATTTCTAGAAGACCAATTCATTGTCAAAGTGTCAGAAAAATTGCTAATTTTTATAACATGGAGGCATCACTTAGAGTGTTTTCTAAGCATCTGAAAATTTAACCTTCGAATGGCTGCCACTCTCAGATCTTTGTGTTCACATCATAGCCTGGAAATCTGTAACATGCATAGTTGAAAATGCCTTTCAATCACTTGATATTTTAAAATTTAATTTAAATTAGTCTACATTACTTTCAAGGAAATTTTTATGTTCACTGACAAATTGAACATAAAATAAAGGGAGTTTCTTCACATTCCTTTTACACATACAAACACAAACTTCCCTAGTATCAAAACCCTGAGCTACAGTGCAGGAAACCTACAATGACAGAATGTTATCATTGGAAATACATATTTTATGTTAAGGTTCACTCATGGTTCTGTAAATAGTTTGGATTTGGACATATAATGGCATATATGATTTGAGTTATGACCTATAATCGCCATTTTTATACAAAATAGTTCAACCCCATTATAAATTCAATGCACTCTGTATATCCCTCTTTTCCTAAACCCTGGATATAGCCAACACTGACTTTTTTTTGTCTTCATGATTTGGTCCTTCAAAATGTCCTTTAGATGTAACCACCTAATTTCAGCATTATTCAAATTATGTTGTTTCAGATGGTAATGTACATTTATGTTTTCTTCATTTTTCATAATTAATTTCCTTATAGAGTTCAGCAGCATTTTATTCTTTCATATGCTGAATAACAACTTATTTGATTTTGGATTTTTACAATTATGAATGAAAAGTATTAGAAACATTTGTGTTCAATTTTTTGGTTTAAAAACTGAGCATTTTTATGAAGTGTATTGAATATAATGATTAATGACAAAATTAGGGTATCTAGAATTTTTGATTTATTAAAATTTAATATTTCTTTTTTGGACACATTTAAGCACCATTTATTCAGTTATTTATGAAATATGTAACAAACTGTTACATATGTTAGTCACTCTACTGTTAGAATGTTGCTAGAATTTTACTTAATGTCTTTACTGTATTTGACATCCCATTATTGTGATTCCCTCCAAATTCCCTAGACTTTAGTGAGCAATATTTTACTGTCAGTTCTATGAAGTCAAAAATATTTTGCTGTCACTTATTAGTGAGCACAAACAATATTAGTCTTAATTATTTCCAGTTTATTTTACTTAATGTAATGTCTACAGCTGCAGAAGACTGAATAATAGCCCCCATATATACAATATTTACCACAATATTATATGTTCCAATTTTATGGCTGAATAATATCCTATGATGTAAATGTAACAGATTCTCATACTATTGATTTAATATTGGATAAATATTTTGAATCCATATGAGTTCATGTGTTGGCTATTGCAAGTATACTCCAAAAAACCTGAAAAATCACATATTTCTTGGTATGGTAATAGTTCTTTTTCATACCCAGAGTTAAGATATCAGGATAATGTGGTAGTTTTATTTTTAGTTTCTTAAGAAATTTCTATGTCATTTAATGTAATGGTTATAGTGATTTATATTCTTGTGTAGAATTCACCTTTTCTTTGCATTCAACTCAGACTTTGTTACTATTTACATCTTTTCATTGTAGTAATTCAAAGATGATGAGGTGATACCTAAACATGGTTTTAATTTTCTTTTTTCTGATTAGAAATGTTGATCATTTTGATGTATTGTTGATCATTTGTATATCTTCTTCTAATAAATGTATATTAATTTCCCAATTTTAATTAAATTATTTTTTCAGGGTTTATTTTGACTGTTGAGCATTTTTCAGTTCCACAAAAATCTAAATATTAAACCCTTGTTAATGTTTGTAAAGATTTTCCCCTTTTTGATAGACTGTCTCTTTGCTCTCATTAGTGTTTACTATTATTGTGCAAAGATTTTCCCCTTTTTGATAGACTGTCTCTTTGCTCTCATTAGTGTTTACTATTATTGTGCAAAGGTTTTTAATTTGACACAGTCTCAATGGTTTATTTTTGTTTTTCTTGTATCTGCCTTTAGAATTTATTTAAAATTGTAGGGTATCCTGATATCTTCAACTATTTCTTGTAAATATTTATTCTACTAATAATTTCCTAGTTTTCAGACACAAAAGGGAAACTTTTGGATCAAATGGCTTCTAGTCTTACAGTTTTGAGGAATCTCCACATTGATTTCCACAGTCGTTGCACCAGTATACACTTTCACCAGCAGTGAAGGGTTCCTTTTTATCCCTACACCCCTGCCAGCATTTATTAGCTGATTTCTCAATAATTACCATTTTTTCTGAAGTGAAATGAAATCTTAGTCTTGTTTTAATTTGCATAACTTGAATGACCAGTGATGTTGAACATTATTTCATGTTTACTTACCATTTATATTTCTTCCTCTGAAGAGTGTGCATTCATCTCAGATGCCCATTTCTTATTCAATCTTTAAATTATGAAGTCTGTATTTTTTCAGTTTTTTATATGTCCTAGATGTTAGTCATTTGTCAGAGGGACAATTAGTTAAAACTTTTTGTCTCATTGTGGGTTGTCTTTTCACTCTATTAGTAATTTATTTTACTGTGCAAAATCTATTTAGTAGGATGCAACCCTAGATGTTGATTCTTTGTAGTATATCCTGTGTGATTGGGTTTTTGTTTGTGAAATATATATATATATATATATATATATATATATATATATCTTCAAGTGTTTTAGATATTCTCTATTCTAGCAGATTTAGTGTTCCTGTTTTAATATTTAAATTTTTGATCCATTTTGATTTTAGTTTAGTGCATGGTGAGTAACACAGTTCTAGCTTTTGCCTTTGGCATGTGGAAAGCTAGTATTTTCAACATCATTTTTGAAAGACATTATCTTTCAGTGAAGGCTGTTAGCCCCTTTGTCAAATATAAAGTGGCTGAGTGTATCTGGAGTAGTTTCTGGGTCATCTAATCTGTTCCATTGATCTTCAGATCTATTTTATTTATTTTTGCCCAGTACCATGCTGTTTTAATTGCATTGGATATGTAGTATAATTTCAAGTCAAGGATTTTGATGACCCCTGCTTTGCCTTTGTTGCCTAGGAATGTTTTTGCTATTCTAACATCTCTTCTGCTTCCAAATGAATTGTAGGAATGTTTTTTCTAGTTTTCTAAGGTATGCTTATGTTATTTTGATTAACAGTGCTTTAAATCTGTACAACAATTTTGATCATATGGCTATTCTTACTACATTGTTTCTTCCTACCCATTAGCAAGTTATAAATTTCCATTTTCTGATACACTGTTCAATATCCTTTTTCAGAGTAATATGATATTCAATGCGCATATTTTTACTCCCTTTTTAAAAATATATATATTTGCAGCTACTTGATTTACACAAAATGTGAACTCCAAGACAAGACTGATTAAATGAGACAAAGAAGGGCACCACTCTTGCTTTTTCCTTGACATAGTATTTTCCTGATGTTGGTATACTGTCTTTGTCCTCTGCTCAATTACTTGTCCCTCTTGGTGGTTGGTTTCCATTGATATTGTTGGAATTGTAATCTTTCCTATTTCTTTCTGTATTGTCCTTCAGAGCATTTTTCAGAGATGAGTAGGTGATCATGAATTTCTCCAATTATTCTCTATCATGAAATGTATTATTTCTTCATTAATTTTGAAATTTAGTATTGCAGGGTATATCAATCTGGATTGGAAGTTGTTTCTTTTTGAAGCTTGAAATACTACACTTCAAGCTCTCCTTCTTCTGAGGTTTTGATAAGTCTGCTGTAATTCTAATGACTATTCTTTTACAGATGATTCATTACTTTTTAAGCTGCTTTAATATTCTCTTCTTGTATTAAAATTTCTGAAATCTTGATTATTACATGCCTTAGTGTAGATTTGTTTGGGAGTTTTATAAATCTTGATTATTTGTCTGTCAAATTCTTTATCCATGTTTGGTGAGTTTTCTGCCATTACTTCTGTGAAAAGTATTTTTATTCTGTTTTCACTATCTCCTGGTTTAATGTCAACTTATCAAACCTCTATTCTTCCTCTTTGCTTAATCTTGCAGCTGTTGAATTGAATTTCATGGTCCCTTGCTAATTTTAACATATCTTTTATTTCATGGTAACTGCAATCCTATGCTTTTTTATTTAAAAAAATTTTTCAAAACACAAAAAATCAATCAAACAAAAAAACTTCACAAAGCCAATAAAATAACATCAACAACAACACCAAAAATAAGAGTGATACAAGATTTCAAAAGAAGATGATAAGAATTTAATAATGAGTGTTATATTTTGTATTGTTATCTTGAAAATAGGTGCTCAGGTTACCAGAGAGACACATAAATTTCATCATACCATATGATTACCCTTTGAACAGTTTCTTTCCAATTCACTGTATCTATTATACCTTGTGAATGTTATTTAGCTTCAATTTTGTATGAAATGAGGCAATATAATGTTTAAACATGTGAGTGTGATTTATTTCACTCATGAGTATGGTCTCTACTATTTTATCTCAGCCTTCATTTGATGTGTTTTGTATACTTTCAATGGAATTTCTTATATCCTGGATATGTTTGGATTTTTTTCATGGCTTACATTTCTTTTTTATGCTGGGAATTCATGGTTTCTATCATTTTCCTAAGCACTTCTATTTTTAATCTACTCTGCACTCATTGTGCATGTCTTTTTTTGGCCATCACCTTTTTTGGCTGAGATATTATTTTTTCTTTATCACTTATGTTTGCTTTTGTTTTGTTTTGTTTTTTTCATTTCAGTAATTTCAAATAGATGGGTTTCAATTTCCTCTATCTCATTATGCTCTGGACTTCTTCTGGGTGGTCTGGAGATCTTTTGCTGGATTTTGCTTCTTTGTCTTGTCTTTTTCTATTTTTATTTTGTTTTATTTTCTGTGTTGGTGCTTCTAGGTTTCTTAAGGTAGATACCTTATCACCAGTATCATGGATTCATTAGGAAATATCTATTTCTCAGAAATGTCTTCTAGATGTAAGTGGTTCTTGGTGTTTGTGTCTATCCCAAGAACCTATCTTCCAAATGTATTAAGGAAGTTATGTTGCTATTTGGCTGTGTAGTCTGTCCTTTCATACTGGACTATGGTGATTGTTATTACCTCAAGCTAACAAAATGTTGTCATAGAAGGGAGAGAAACTGATTGCAGCATGTATGAGACATTGATTAGAGCAGTGCATCTATCAATAACAGTAGCATTCAACACAGCCTAGTACTGACCAACAGTGGTAACTATTAATTTGGTATCTTTAACCATAGAAGCTAGATTTATAGTGATATAAAGAAATCTAACACATAGCAAGCACTTGTGTGCAATGAGATTTTCTTCGGTAGAATAATTTTACTTGTTGGTTCAGCAGGGGCCCTTGGGAAACAGTGTTCTGCCCTGCCTAGGCCACTCCCATCTGTGCCCCAGGTGCTGCTCAGCCACACTTAGCTGTGATTCACTGAGTTGGCTTTAGTCAGTGTCCCAGGTGCTGCTGGCTAGCAATGCGCTGAGATGGCTCTTGCCATATGTTGGGTGATATTGGGCTATACTAGGCTCTGGTTCATTACTTATATTTTACTTTTCTAAAAACAAATTATTTTGAATTGACATTTTTTGGATTTGGTTTTCATAGTCTAGTGAATTTATTCCTTATTCTAATTTTGTATTTATTTTTCCTTGCTTTTGTAATTAATAGAGTGTGTGTGTGTGTTTCTGTCTGTTATTTGATTGAGCCTAAGACCTTTGCACTGAGCTATTTACCTACTCTTTTTTTTTTCAGTTATCCATAGACAAGTTCTTGTAAAGCTAAGTTGCCCAGAGTAGGCTTGAAGTTAATATTCTGCCTGAGACTACCAGATTGATCAAAATAAAAGCCTGTAACACTGCAAAATCTTGTTTAGTTCTTTATTAGAGATTTATATTTCCATGTAAGCACTTGTTATAGATTAAAAACTGGGTGGTCAACTTAATGCCAGCAGAATTAAATCACCGTGGTGCTGAGCATAAATGTTCCACCTGAGGAAAGTTGCCAGAATAAATAGAGAGGTAGAGAGGGAGAAGGAGGCATTGAGATGTTGAGGTGTTGAGGCATTGTGGGTTCTCCTACATGTTGCTGTTTGAGCCATTGGTTCTCCTGGAGAAACTCGTCCTTACTTGGAGCATTGTTTCCTGGCTCTGGAGGGGAAGACAGGTGCTGCTTAATCTCCAGGATAAACTCCTCACACTGGCTTCCTGGCATGTACTCAACTGTGCTTATCGTCGCGGAGCTTCTGTGTCACTGATAATGGCTGTGGTACTTTTCAGGGCAGCCTTGGTCTATGTTTTGAGCATGACTTCTCAGCTCCAGCATAGAACCCTCAATCTAGCAGCATTGCTCCTTTACCCTGCTAGCATAGACTTTCTAGGTTCCACCATTGACCTTTGGGCCTTCCATAATACAGACTGGCATGTGTCCTTCTTGTGGGCTCTAAACTTCTAGTTGGACTTGGGAAGCATTGTCATGTGCTCTGGGTCTTTATCTGGACTGATGCAGGACACTGCTGTGGGATTCAGGCCTGTGGTTGAATATTCTATGTCTTTGGCATTGTGGATAGATTTCCTGTAGTTTCTTGTGTTAACTTTGGGTGACCATCATAAAGTAATATTATAAATTCTATGTCCTGATTTTAATTGTTCTCACAACCCCTGACTACAACAGCACCTGATGCTATAAATTTTTCTTAGTAATATTATTTCTGTGTTCTACACATCTTAGTGGTTTTTGTTAATTTTTCATTCATTTTAACACATTTACTTTGTCTTTTGATTTCTTCATGGTCCAACTTGTTACTGATGATTATTTTTACCTTGTATTTTTTTTTTACTTTTTTACTTTTCTATTTAAAGTAAAAAATAAAGTGGAAAATACGACAAAACAGAAAAGTTGGTAGAGGTAATGCATAGTTTTGAAGAAAAATATTAACACTAAGAAATTACTAGTTGATGAGTAACATATTTTCCTCTGAAAAATAGTTGTTCAAGTCACAAAATCAAAGAATCAAAAGTGGACAGATACTCAAACATTCACTGTGCAAACCAGTCTGTTCAATGATCTAATAAAAATTTAGTAAGAGTACAGAAGACTTTATGGTAATCATGGTTGACCATTACATTGCTTTGAAGTTTTATGTTGTCATTCATTGGTTGGAATGTTTTTATTCTGTTTTGTTTGATCTTAATATATGTGATGGTATGAATAGTTATTTTGAAGAAAGATAATATGGCAGCCATTGTTGATTTGATATAATCTTGCTCTGAAGTCCTACCATGCTTTTGTTTTTCTATTACCATTGGTTCTATCATGTTGTGTCTTATTGGATTTTAATATGTATGATAGTATAAACACATTTTTTGTGGAAAATGAGATAATATAGTAGCCATTGTTCATCTTTAGTTATTTGGTTCAGAATGCCTTGCAATACTTTCATTCTCTTGAGTGGTTTTATTCTATTTTGCTATGTTTGACATGATTGTGTATAAAGCTAAGCTCAACTATTTCAAAGAAAGAGACATTATGATAGCTACTGTTAATATCCAATTGTCTTGTTGTGAATTGCTGTGTTGCTTACATTGTTCTGTTCTTATCTGCTTAGATCTGTCCTCTTATTTTATTATCTTTAAAATAAAAAAATAAAGAAGAGAAAATTTAGTAATATGGCCATCTATCTTATACACTTAAACATACATACAGTTATGTCCTGTAGAGCACTTTCCTTCATTTCACTTTCAAAATTTCTATTATACATTTTGGATCCTATTATTCTTTCAGTTTTTTGTTATTTTTTTAAACTAGAGGGATATTATAATATTTACAAATGTGGGTCTTATTTATTTCACTTATGAGGATAATCTCAAGTTGCTTCTATCTACCTATAAAGGCCTCAAAATCATACTTTTTATAGCTGAGTAAAATTTGATTGTATAAAAACACCATATCTTTTCTTCCACTCTGCTGTTAATGGGCATTTTGGTTTTTCCAAGATTTAGTTATTACAAATTGTGCTGCTATAAACATGGGTACAAATATACTATTGAGACATGACTTTTTCAGTTTTTCAGAGAAAATACCCAGGAGGGGAATAGATGGATTGAATGGAACTTCCAATGCTAGTTTATTGATGAATCTCCGTATTGATTTCCACAGTTCCTGAACCAGTCTACACTCCCACCAACAGTGGATCAGTGTTCCTTTTTCCACACAGCCTCACCAATATTTATTGTCAGTTGATTTCTTGATGGCAGCCATTCTTTCTGGAGTGAGATGAAATCTCAATGCTTTTTAAATTTGCATTTCTCAAATGATCAGTGATGGTAAACATTTCCTCATGTGTTTATTTTCCATTTGTAGATCTTCATCTGAGAAATGTGTGCTCATCTCAGATGCCCATTTTTGGAAAGATTTTTTAAATTTATTTTTAAGTTTATCCTTGTTAATTTTGAGTATTACTAAATTGTGATCAAAGAGAATGTTTGAGATTATTTCAAATTGCTTCAGTTTCTTGAATCTTGATTTAAGACCTCATTTCTGATATACTCAGGAAAGTTTTTAATATCCTACTGAGAAAAATTTTTATTCTGGATCTGGCAGAAAATATTTTATAAAAATATTTTATATTTGTTTGTTCAAGCCATAGTTTAACTTTACTTTGTTATATTTTTCCAAATAATTTGTCAATTGATAAAAATGGGCAAATATTACAGAATTCTATCTTGTCTTTATTTCTAATTATATTTTCTTTGTTATTAGGGATGCCAGCTTTGATAACATATTTGCTTACAACTACTATATTCTCTTGTTGAAATTTCCCCTTTATTACTATATAGTGACTCTATGTCTTTGTATTGTTTCTCTCTTAAAATCTATTTTAACTGATGTATTTGTAACCATGTCTGCTTACTTTTGGACTTCATTTATGTAGACTATTATTATCCATCTCTTCACTTTCATTCTACGTACGCATTTACCATTGAAACAACCTTTTACAGGAAACATAGCATTTTATCATTTTTTATCAATTCAGTTGTCTAAATGTGTAATTAGTGTAATTAATTCATTCACTTTCAAGGCTATTTTTTATTTTTTAAATGTTATTTATTTAAAGAAAGAAAGAAAAGAAAATTAAAAAGAACAAAATAGAAAAAAAAGAGAAAAAGTTAGAATAATACAGAATTCAAAAAATTAACATAAAATCGCTAGTGGCTGCATTACATATTGTCATCTTAAAAATAGTCATTAAAGTTACAAAATGAAAGCATAAAAAGTGGCTAGCTACTCAGACTTTGACAGTGCAAACCCCTCTGTTCAATGATCCAACAGAAACTCAGTAACATGGTCATCTATCTCACACACTGTGCATATCATTATATCCTTTAGGGCACTTTCCCTCTCTTTCACTTTTACAATATCTATTATACCTTTTGGATCCCATTACTCTGTCAGTTTTACCAGGCTGTTATCAATGGGTAAGTATTTACACTTTTGATTTCTTTCCATTTTTATTTTATTCCTTTGTTATTGTTCATCTTTTTTTGCTTGATGATTTTATTTGTTGAGACTTTATTCATTTTTTCTTTAAATATTTTGTAGACTAAGGGTTTTATACTTACTTTCATGTATGCTCATGAAAATAGTTATTGTTCTTTTGCCTATAGATACATAACTGTCCAAAATATTTATTATAATCTTGACTTTGTGGTGCTAAATTTAATTATTATTTGCTTATTTTGTAAGGTATTTTTCCTTCCTTATTGAATGAAAGGTGATTCTTCTAGGTATAATATTCTTATTTGGAAGAGTTTATTTTTAATAGTTTGAAAATTATTTATGAATAAATTTGTTACTGCTATTTGAGATTTATTCTGAGATACATATTGTTAGTCTCATAGTTATTCCATTACATACAATTTAATACTTTTATCTTGTTTTCAGAGCTTTCTCTCTATATTGTAAACTTATAGTTTTATTGTGGTATGACTCAGTGTGCCTTTTATGGTCAAATTAATTGAGATATTTTGAACTTCTAGAAACTAGATGGCTAACTTCTTCCCAATATTCCGAAAAATTTTAGGTATTATTAATTTAAAATAAATTTTTATGAATTTTCTTTCTCTTGTCCACCCAGTCTGCATATAATAAAATATATACTTTCTAATAGTGTTCCATTGTAATAGGCTTTCATTATTTTGATATTTCTTGAACCATACATATTTTTTGACTAGGTTATTTCAAGGACTATTTAAGTTCTCAAAAATTGTGTTTTCAACTTTACTCCTGTTATCATTTATTCTATCAGCTGTGTTTTTTTTATTGTGCTCAATGGGTTCTTGTAAAAAGTTTTGTATTTGACTCCTGCTTTACAGTGTGCAACCATTTGTTATATTTATCATTCAGATTATGAATTATTTTCTTAATTTTTTTTATTTTGAAGAGAATAAAACTGAAAGTAATAAAACAGAATAGAGGCAATCAAAATAAAACAATAAATATGATACAAGATTTCAAAACAAGGTAAAATGAAACCAACAATGGCTACCATGATGCCTCTTGCTATCTTCAAAATAACTTCTTATAGCATCAGCCACAATATAATCAAACAAAACAAAACACAGTAAAACTATTCAATACCTCCCAAAATGAAAGCAATATAGGTCTTCAAAACAAGATAGTAGGAATACAAAAATGACTACTATAATGCATCTTGTTACCTTTAAAGCAGCTGTTTATACCATCAGACATAATAAAATCAAACAAAATAAAATAGAATAATTGATCTAAACAAAGCAATAAACAAGAAAAAAAGAACTAAATAATGTCTACCATAATGCCTCTTGTCATCTTCAGAATAATTGCCCATATCATCAAGCATAATAAAATCAAACAAAATAGAGCAGAATAAAACCAATCAAAGCAAAACAATAAAAGCAGTACAGGACTTCAAAACAAGACAATCGAGTTCAACAGTGGCTACCATAATGATCTTGCTATCTTTAAAGTAGCTGCTTATACCATCAGATAAAATAAAATAAAAAAATAGAACAAAGTCTATCAAGAGAAAACAATTAAAGCAATTATCAGGCTTCAAAACAAGCTAAGTGGAAATCAATAATAGCTGCTATAATACATTTCATTGTTTTTGAACTATCTGTCCATGCCATCATATATGATAAAATAAAACTAAGCAAAATAGAATAAAACTAAGCTAAACAGAACAATGAAAACAATACAAGGTTTCAAAACAGGATATAGATGCCTTCCCACTCTAGGCATCTCCTCCCCTTTCACTTTCACAACACTCACTGTGCATTTTGGATTCCACTAAGTCCTTTAATTTTTCATAACAAGGAGGCAACATGATGTTCACCAACATGACTCTGAACCATTTCACCCATAAGCATGATGTCAGGTTGTATGCATTTACCTACAAGAGTCTTGACATTATTTATTTTATAACTGAGTAGTTTTCTGTTGTATAGAAATGCCATAACTTTTTTTGTACCTGGGATTGAACTCAGGACCTTGTGTTTGCCAAGCAGGTGCTTATGCCACTGAGCTAAATCCCCTGCCCCAAAATGCCACAGGTTTCTTACCCATTCTGCACTTGATGGGCAAGCAATCCCTACTTTTTGTCTGATTCCTTGTCAAATAGAGCATTGTTTTCACTCCTCTGACGTTTAGTCTCTGATATTCCTTTTCAGTTAAATGTTTCTTGAATAAAGCATAGTAATGGATCTTGTCTCCTAAACCACTCTGCCTGTGTTTCTTTTCTTAGTGAATTGAGGACATCTACATTAATTGTTATGTCCAACATGTACTGGCTCATTGCTGCCATGCTTTTTCCTGCCCTTTTGCTTTCCAATCAATTGTTTGCCCTGCTTAATGATGCCACGCTGCCACTGTTCCTGGAATCATGGTCTTTTTTATCTCTCTCTTGAATGTCCTTCAGTATTCTTTGTAGGGTTGGTTTAGTGGTCATGAATTCCTTCAGTTCTTCTTTTTCATGGAAGCATCTTGTTTCTCCATTACTTTTGAAATCTAGTTTTGCAGAGACATCAGTCTGGATTGGAAGCTGTTTTCTATGAGGACTTGAAGTATTTCACTCCAAGCTCTCCTTGACTTGACGGTTGGTGTTGGGAAGTCTGTCATGATTCTGATAGGTTTTCCTTCATATGTGATCTATTTATTTTCCCTAACAGCTTTTAATATTTTGTTCTTTGGTTGAGTTTTTGGAATATTGGTTATTATATGTCTGGATGTAGATTTATTTTGGTTATGGCTAGCTAGAGTTCTATATGCCTAATTTATCGCATCCTTTTCCCATGTTTGCTAAGTTTTCGTCTATTACTTCTGCAAAATGAATTTCAATATCATTTGTGTTGAGCATTACGTTTTCATTCACACCTAATTTTCTTAAGTTATTTTGGTTTGTGTCATCTTTCAGTCATTGAATTTTAATTTCCTGATTCTTTGTTATTTTTAAGAGATACTTTTTTACACAAGCTGCACACCTGTTTTCAAGGTCTGAACGTCTATCTTCAGTTTTCTTTCAAGCAGTTTTGCCAACTTTCCATAAAGTTTCTAATTTCCTGAATATTTCTTTGAATCTGTTTCATGCATTTTAATCTCTCTTATGTTGTTCAATCGTGGTTTCCCTCATTTTCCTATTCCCCTCTATTTTTTAATCTATGTCTACTTTACAGATGCATAACAGTTATTTTATTATGTTTTTCATTTCTTGTTTGACTGAGATACTATTTCTGTTCTAATTTCTTTTATATCCTCATGAAGTTGTCTCGTTACTTCAGTTGCCATCACTTCAGAAACTTTAGGTGTGCAAGTTCGGATTTCTTCCATGTTTTCATTTCCTGTACTTGCTGTGCTTGGTTTGGAGACCAGGGACCACTTTTTGCTAATTCTTCTTCTTGACATTTTCTTGGGTTCTTCCAAACAGATGGGGAGTCTGGTCCCAGGCACTTCCTACATTGGCTACAATTTCTCTGAAGCATGACTGTTTGGTTCTGCTAAGTTCTTTTGGCCATTACTGGCTAAGGGGATCCTATGGTGGGTGTTCTGGTGCAGGGCTGGTTGCTGTTTCTCTCAGCCAGTGCTCACTACCTTGGGTGGAAACCTCCAGAGTGCTGCTGGAATGCATTCAAGGGCAGGGTGTACTGTGGGCTGGTTTTTCCAATGGCTGCTAGAGTACGTGAAGTGGCAGGGTCTGCATCTGTCTAGCAACCCAAGCTGATTACCTGCTGACAGTGTCTTCAGATGGCTGCTAGAGTGTGTGAGGGAGCAGGGTCTACCTCTGCCTCCCAGCCTTAGCTTGTTACTGTATTCTATATTCTTTTTGCAAAGTATTGAGCTTCTTTAATATACTTTCAAATTATTCTTCAGGCAATTTTTAACTTTGTTTTGTTTATGTTTTTTGGTTTGGTTTGGTTTGGTTTTCAGACTGGGTAACACTCTGCTATTCAACCTAGCCTTGAAATCACGATCTCATCCAGATTGGCCTCAAGCTTGTGTCATTCTTCCTGCCTTAGCTTACCAAATGCTGGGATTACTGCCATGTGCCACCAATCCTGATTGTTTTTTCATATTTTGTATATTTCTATAACATTTAAATATCCAGTGGACAAGTTTTCTCCACCTATGTGGGGCTCCTTGCAGCACCCATTTGGTCAATGTTTGCTCTGGTTGACTCAGGGTGAGGGGAGAAGGCAGGTAACTCAGAGGGACCTGAATAACTTGAAGACAGGATGTTCTGCCAATATGAGCATAGATGAGCTTTACAGGGAAAACAAGAAAGTTTACTTAGGCACAACCAAATAAGTGTTAATTTTTCAGCCAAACTGTCATCCTGCCTTGATAATTTGGCCTGGTAACCTGAAATAAAAATCTGCACTTAGGAGAACTCTAGGACTTTGTTGTTCTACAATAAATCTGAGAGTTGGAATCAGTTTTGGACTTTATTTCAGTGAAGTCTCCTCACACTGTGCAAAGATTTTCTCTGTCTCTCATGTTTTTTTGTTCATCTATCTATCCAGATTTATTGACATCAACTCAGCACACAAATTTTATAAATTATTTTACTTTTAGGGTGAGTTGTACTTTAATAAGACCTAATATAACATTTAAATAGCTTCTTCAACCATAATCAATGTTGACAATGACTATATGTCTCTCAGTGGTATAGGACACAGGAGTTCATGGGATTGTATCACCATTTGGCTTTCAACTGTCTTTGAAAATACAAATTTTTCAGCTGCTTTACTCATCATGTGTATGCTTATGGTTGCAGGGTGCCTTCTTGTGGTTTGTGTGGAGGCTACATCACTCTGAAAGACACAAAAAAGAGACACATAGATGATGCAGTATTGGAGATGGTGTACTTGTCAGTTTGTCAAGGATACAAAGAGCTGGGCCACTCTTGTCTACTTGGAAGGAAATTACTGAATTATTCTATTTGGAGAAATCAGGGTTCTGTCCATTATATGAAATATGAGAAGTTAGGTACTCTGATCAACCTATCCAGGCATGATACTGTGTTCCTAGCATCAGGGGCAGGGAACATGTGCACATTTCAAGGATACTCATGTTGATTTCTGCCTAGTACATGGTGAGATATATGTGTTTTTATTTGACCTGGTCTATATAGATATCCAGTTTTTTCCAGTTCTGTCTGTTAAAAAGGATTTCTTTTCTCTAGCCTAAGTTTTTAGACCATTTGTTAAAGATAAGATAGCTGAATATGCTTGGAGTTGTATCTGCATATTTTGTTCTGTTCCACTGATTGAAATGTTTCATTCTCTGCTGTGCAAATACCATGCTGTCTTGACCTCTGCATATTTGTAGTATAACTTTAAGTGAAGATTTTTAATATTTCCTATATTGTTTTCGTGTGGCTGGATAGTTTTGCTATTCTGGGTCATTTCAGATTCTTTATGAAATTTAGGATAGTTTCCTTTATTTCCTTGAGGAATACTATTGGTAATTTTAATAAGATTGCATCAAATCTTTTTATCAATTTTAGAGGTGGGGCCATTTTTACAATGTTGTTTCTACTTATTCAGCAACAGAGAATATCTTCCATTTTTGATGTCTTCTTGATTTCCTTTTTTGAGAGTACTTCAGTTTTTGATGTAGAAATCTTTTATTTCTTTTTTTAGAATAACTTCTATGTATGTGTTTTTTCTAGAATCTATTGGAAATTGTATTCTTCTGTAAAATTTCTTGTTGAGTCTATTGTTAGTTGTGTATCTTATTATGTACTTAATTTTCTTTTTAATCCTAGAGGCCTTTTAGTGAAATGTTTTGTTTGTTCTACAAAGAGGTTCATGTCATCTTCAAATAATTAAAATTTAAATTCTTTCTTATACATATCAGTTTTTACTTTTGCTTGCCCATTTGCTCTAATACATGCAGTATAGAATTATATGCAAATAGAATTATTGACAGTGGAAATTCTCATCTTGTTCCTTATTTTAGAAGGAAAATTGCCAGCTTTTACATATTTAGTATGGTGATGGTCAATGAATGGTTTATGAAAAATTGTTTTTATCATATTGAGATAAAGTCCTTCTGAACCTATTTTCTTGTTGGTTTTATCACAAATTTTTGTCAAAAGCTTTTTTCTTCATCTACTAGAATGTCCAAGTGATTTTTCTTTGCTTTGGCATTGTATTATATCAACAATTTTGCATATTTTGAAACATACTGTCATTCATGATATGAAGCTTACTTGGTTGTGATAAAGCTCTTGATGATTTACTGAAATGTTTCCTGGTGTTTTTTGAGAGTTTTTACTTCTATTTTCATTAAAGAGATTGGCCTGCACTTCAATTTTGCTCTTGACTTATTTTCTGGTTTTGGAAGTAGAGAATTTCTAGCTTCCAGAATGACTTTGTAAGTACTCCTTCATTTATATTTCAAAAAAATGAATCTTATTATGTTAATGCTTCATAGAAGTTCTTGTAGAATTTAGCAAAGAATTCATGAGTTCCTGATTATTTCTTACTTGGTAGAATTTACTTTTAAATTTCTACTACAATTTCATTGCCATTTTAAGATTATTCCAGGTCATTGTATCTTTGTTATTTAGTTTTCATAAATATGTCTTTCTATGAATCTATTTTCTGGATTCTTGATTATACCTGGACTGTAATTTTCAAAATAGTTACCAAAAACATTTCAATTTCTGCTGTGTCTCATTTGATTTCATTTCTTCCAATTTGAAATTTGATTGATTTGGGGATTTACTTCCTTTATTTTATTAAAATTCTCTTTTATGCTTATTGTTTTGAAGGATGGTTTGTACAATTAATTGATTTTTTTGTGTTTTTATTCTGAATTTCATTAGTTTTTATCATGATCTTTGTAAATTTCTTTCCTGTATAATATTTTGATTTCGATTTTTTTGTTTTTCTAGGATAACATGGTACATTACTATATTGGGTTGCTCGTACTTTCCTCATATTGGTATTTATACCTATAAATTTACCACCTAGGATCAGTTTGTTTGTTTTTAATATGTTCTGTTATGTGATAATGATATTGCTCAATTCAATAAATTATGGAACTTCTTACTTTGTTCTGTGACCCACTGATTTTTCAAGACTGTTGTTTAATTTCTATATGTGTTTAATTTCTATATAATTTCTGTGGTTTCTTTGCTATTGATTTATAATTTAATTACTTATAATCTGATAATATTCATGGAATTGTTTTGGTCTATTTTGGAAACAGTTCCATGTGCTCCTGAGGAGAATATATATTCTGTTTTTTTTCAATGGAATGCTCTGTGCGTATCTATTAAGTCCATTTATTCCAAGGTATGTTTCAAATCTGGTATTTCTTTGCTGATTTTCTGTTTTCTTAGTCTGTCTTTTCATGATCATAGTGTGTTGTTATCCCCTAATATAATTGTGTGGATATTTGTCTTATTCTTTATGTACATTAGTATTTGTTTTATGAATTTCTGTATATCACTCTTCAGTGCATATACATTTATTATTGCAGTATCCTCCTGTTGAATTTTTCCCTTAATTCATATGTAGTGAACATTTATTGTTTCTTATCAGTTTGGCATAAAGTCTACTTTGTTTGAAAGTAGAATAGATGTTCCTTGATTTTTTGGGGTTCTTTCTTGCATAGAATAATATTTTCCATCATTTTATTCTGGCTTAGATTGTCTGTTTGATTTAAATATGTTACTTGTATATAACATGTTCTTGGATTTTTGTTGTTGTTACAATCTGCCAATCTGTGTCCTTAGATTGGGAAGTTTAGACCATACACATCCAGGGTTATTGTTGAAATTCATTGACATATTCCTGTCTTTGCATTATTTTCCTGTTGCTGAATTCCATGTTTTCCCTTCTACTTAACTCTTCAGTATGCCTGGTTTATTTATGCTATTAGGCTCTTGGACACTGTTACCTTCATTGTCTCTTTTTGGCATATCTTTGAGAATATTTTGAACTGCTGTTTGAAGATTATGAATTTCTAAAGGTGCTCTTTCTCATGAAAAAACATTATTTCACCATCAATTTTGAAACACTTCTCTCCACTCTTTCTTGCAGTTAAGTGTTGAGCCATTGTTAATTGTAGAGAATTTCCTAATGAATTTTCATTTACAAGAAATTTTGTTGCTTTTCTATATCCTTTTTTTTTTCTTTAAGATTCTGTCTAGATTTTGGACTTATTGGATTTGGACTGTAGTCTGTCATGGGAAAGTCCTTTATTGTTCCTATTTGCTATTCTCTATGCCTAACATACCATATGTGAAAATATTTACCTATATATGGAAAGTTACTTTTATTTCTAAAAGAATTTTTGTGCCATTTGTGCTTTCTTCTGGTTTTTCATTCACTTTGCTTAATTTTATATTTCTTTTCATTGTGTCATGTAGTGCCTGTTGGATACATGTTTCATATTCTATTGGTTTCAAGTCACCTCTGAATAATTGGTCACTGACATCAGTCCTTTCCTCTACTTGTAATGATTTGTCTTCTCATTGGTCATTTCTGCTGCCAGTAATTTTAGTTTTTTTTGTCATATCAACAATTTCTGTTTGGCATCTTTGCATGGGCTATAATTTTTTGTTTAATTGGTCATTCATATTGTGAGTTATTTCATATAGTCCACCTAGTTTTTTTAAGTATCTTTTGTAAACTAAGTGTTCTTTTTGATTTCTAAATCCATTCATTATCTGTTTATTTTCTTTTAGATAATCTTACATGTTGTTTATGTGTTTTTCAGTCTCCTCTTTTATTATTTTCAATATTTTTGCTATATGGTTTTCAATTTCTATGACCATATGGTCCATGTATCAGTTTTGGGAAACATGGGACTTAAGAAGGAGGCATTTTTTGCATTGTTTTACCATGTTTTATTGTTGTTATATTTTGTGCATGCATGTGTGCATGTGTGTGTGAGTGCACACCTCTGTGCCCATGTGTGTTGAAATGTAAGCACCCACAGTGTGAAGAATTGTTGTAAGTATGAAGGTATTTTTAGCTATTGCTTACTTTTAGGTGATGTACACTCAGGATTGCTAACTTTAGGCCTTTTCCTTTTTTCCAAGATCAGTCCAAATCTAATTGTTTTTAAGAAAAGATGGCTATAATGTAATTGACCTAGAACCCAGTTGTCAGAGAATAGGTTAGTTTTGGTTTTTTTTTTTTTTCATGATATATAGTCACTCTGGATTTGGCATGTAAGGAAAACCTATTAATAGCTACAAAAATACAACCCTGGAATTAACATCGGTAATATAAAAAAAAACACCTCAATGCTGACACAATAAAAAAATGCAAAAATGAATGACCCTTGTCTTAGTTACTTTTTATTCATCACTGAGACAAAATACCTGTGCCCAAAGTTGGGAAAGGAAAGGAAAAGTTTATTTCTTACCGTTTTTGGAGGTTTTACTCTATAGTTAGTTGGCTCCAATGCAAGTGGCAGGGTAGGGCTGCAGTTCATGGAGGTTGTAAACAGCAAGGCAGAAACCCATAAGGGAGAGAGACACACGTTCTTTCTGCCAGTACATCATATCCTGGTTCCACCACTAGGTGTGTGTAGCCACTCACACCACCAATCCAAATGCTAGACAATGAACCAATCACAAATGCATAATTGCATGAGGCTTGGGGGCCACTGACATAAACCAGGACAACCCTTAATAATAGAAAAATATTTTATGATTATAGTATAACCATTAAGGCAATTCAAATGCTAATATACATTAAATGTCTACTAAATGCAACATCTATATCTCTACTAACCTTAATAAATATTTTAACAGCAAATGTGTGAAATTAAAGTTTAAAACCTTAATCATTATGCTAGTATTGAAGAAAGGTTGTGGAACAACAGAAGTAAAAATTTTTAAAAAATCAGTGGAAGGTGAGACAGACATGTGAAAGCATAATAAGGGATATTATTAAGGGGTAAAAAGAAATTAATCAAATTACATAAAAGCAAATAAAGGAATAAATAAGAAAAAGAATACAGAGGAAAAAACACAGTAAAATAAAAATTTAAAAGGAAAAACCTAAAAAATACCCAATAATAATTCAGTAACTTCTCTGTTCATTTAAACTAAGCAGTGGCAAATATCCATACCAAGGCATATTCTTGCTCAATTTGATAGGTGGAGGACCCACTCAGATCTCTCATGCATAATGAATGAAGCAGCTGGGTATGTGTTCCACTGGACTGCCAGCTCTTTCAGATTTAGCCACAATGTGCCCTTCCAAGCCTGAGTTTAAACTTTTCAGAGTTTCTTTATCTGGTCCACATCTTTCAGTGACAGTTTGCTGTGGCTTTTACTTACACAGTTGTGATGAGAGGTTCTGAAATGAATTTTTTAATATTTGTTCTGCAGTTTTGTCTTAAATAACCCCTTCTTCAATTGGCTCCAGATTGGTTGCTGCTCTTGATTTCTTAGCCAGTTCTCATCCACCATGTGAAAAGAGTCACTTTAGGAGGAAACTCTCACAATGTTTTTGCAGTTTATAATAGCATGATTTTTTTTGGAACTGGTGCTGCTGGTCCAATGCATGTCTTGTCCCTGGAACTCCTGGAGCTCTAGATCCTGGAGGCTTACCATGTGTGTGCTGAGAGAGTTTTCCCTCTCTGGGAAATAGGGTGAACTTCCAGACTGTTTCCTTCTTTTGCTCGTGCTGTGCTTTCATTTTTGTGATTTTGTCCAATTACTAATTTTCTTATTAGTTCCCTCCCAATTCCCAGAAATGTAGAAATTTATTCCTTTTTTCATTTTGACTAGCTGTTATTTTCTAAGTGTCTCTGTTTCCAGTCCTAGAGAGTCTATATTTTACTGCAGATCAATACTCTATCATTTTTTATATCCCTTAAGTGTAAGGTATTACTGGTTACTTTGTAAGAAAACTAAAGCAATTTACTTGCTACCTGTATATCTGCTTTATTATTGTGAGTGTTAAGATCTTTTGCCTATTTTATGTAATATTTTGTTGGTGTTTTTTTTCTTTTTGACTTGATCTTACAATGAAGTATATGCTAGTAGTGAACTCACTATATATCTAGTGCGGCCTCCAATTAGCAGCAGTCCTCTTGTCTCTGTCTCCTGAGTCCTAGAATTACAGGCACATGATACCACATCCAGCTGTTTTTATTTTTATGTTATTGATTTTTAACAGTTCTTGTTGGGGCGATTAAGATATATGTTATAGTCTGAGAAAAAATCGTGCCTGATAAAAGATTGTTATCTAAAATATGCAAAAATCTCAAAGCAAAGTAATTCTTAGATTTACCACATTGAGAACTCTGAATAAAAATGAATCTCACATTCTATCTAGATTTTGAACACAGAACAACTGTATCAGCTCACATTACTGTTGTACTATGTTTGTTTATGATGCATTCAATTTTAAACTTGCAGTTGAGTTTTTTACCATGAAAGAGATGAGTTACTTTTATTTCAATTTTTCTTCAATAATTCAGGAGTAGTGACTGTAACTTGATATTTCTTTTTATAGAGGTCACAAAAGTTATTTGAAGAAGAGACCTGTGGGCATGAACCACACCATGTATGAATCTGATTTCAAAATGAATAATCTAAAGAGCACTTTGGAGCTTATTGAATTATACATGTTGAGAATTAGAAATGCCACCATAAACAAAATATGTTATATTTTTAAGGAACCATTAGAAGCATTGCATCTTAATAAAAACATTAAAAAATAGTTACACATCACCAAAATGGAGCATTTCATTTAGGAGTAATGCATGACATACCATGAGGAGGACAAGAGAATTGAGTTTCTATATTCCAAACTTTAGTGTCACTACATAAGAATAACAACTATTGTTGTTAAAAAAAAACTGCTTCAAGCTAAAGTTGCAATGTACTAAATGATTCTGCAAATCCCATTTCTATATGCTTTTTAAGTTGTTTAGTTCTGAATCAGCGGTCTAAAAGTGTGTTTAAACACTGCAGGTAACCATTTTCCATGGAACAAATAGGAGGGAAATCAGGTCATGGTGATGGCACCCAGCAGGGCTCTTCTTCTATCTCCTCAGTGTCAAAGTAAACTGATTTCCTAAAGAGAAATATTCAGGGAAATGTGAATAAATTGCTGAAAATACATTCATCATACAATAAAGGGAAAAGAGATAGATACTGGATATATGCAAACAGTTATACAAAAGAATAAAAAGCAAAGAAGCACTATAGTTATAGGATGAAAATAGTGCAGCCAGGTCGAAGTATACAAACTAGATTTTCTTAAAACTGTACAAAACATAATGCATGTGTACTCTGGCCCTCTTTCTTTAGTTTATACAAAATAATTGGTAGTTTATAATTTCCTGATGTGTTCTTTATAATGGTTCATGTATTTGCTAAGCACAAGGTCTGAGATAAACAAAAAAGAGCACCATTTAGAAATTGCTGGGAACTGTAAGCATTAAGAATAATCTTAACAAAATATAAAATTCAGAGCATGTATCTGGGAAGTATTATAAAGAGCTCAGGGAATTGAGATGTATTTGTGCTTACAAATGTAATTTACTATATGCTAGCTAAGAATAGCAGTATATGGAAGGGATCATTATCACAAAGTGCAAAATATTACAAATGGAAATGAGACACTTTTTAGTGTCTCATTTAGTGTCTACTTCACAGACTAAGTCATGTATCTTCTATTTTACTTTAATACAATTTCATTACTAGTGGGTGAAAATTTTTTTAAAAAAATATCCAAAGATAACCCTAAAACTACATACATTTTTAAGAAAGAGCAGAGATTCCTTGACCAATGTTTCCCAAACTATAACATGTTTCAAAGCTATACTTCAATATCATAATCAGTACATAAACATTGAACAAGAAAGTCAAATCACCAAAAGACATCTTACCCTGTTGTTTAATACTTGCATTACAATCACTATTTCTTTTTGTCTTTGAGAATATGCAATCATTTATGTTTTCTCTATTTTTATAATTTAATCTTTTTGAGAGTGTTACATAAACCAAATTACACAACATTCAACTTTTTGTGATGGGCTTTTTTTCACTAACCCAATTTATCTTGTATATTAAATTTTCATTCCTTTTTTTTTTGCAGAGCTCGTTGTGTCATATCTTGTTTAATCATTTTCACACTGAAGGGCATTTTTGCTGTCCTCATTTTGGAGATTTTATGTATAAATATACTAGGAACAGTCATCCTTAATCTAGATATTTTTGTATGAACATATTAAGATTTCTTTTCTCTAGCTGCATTTCCCAAGACTGAAATTTCAGAGTATTATAATAGCTGCACATTTAGTTTCAAAAAAAATCACAACATGATTTTCTACAGTGGCTGCACATTTAAATTCCCACCAGCAATATACGAATCTTGCTATTCAACTACACATTTGCTAGAAAATGATGTCCCAATATTTTACAAGTTCAGCCATTCAGGCTGGTTTTTACAATTAACTATTTAAAATTTTAATTTGCAGTTCTTAATAACTTATAAAGTTGATTGTATTCTTATATTTGTATTAATATATTAATAAACACTAACTGGGCTCAGTAGGATAATTCTACATATATATACAGAGTATGCATTGATCACATGCAGACAATCCACTCCCTCATCAATACATTTTTCAGTATCTATTGAATTCTATTTTACCATCAGGTACACTTATTTAATTTCTGCATATGAAGTAAAATATGCAGTATTTCCTTTTCTATATTTGGTTTATTTCATTTAACACAGTGTACTAAGGCTCCATTAACTTTGTTGAAAATGTCAACAATTCATTCTCTTTTTTATCACTGAAAAATGCAACATTAAAGATGAGTATTTTTGTTTATATGTCTTGTATATATCATATTTGGCAAAATGTTACCTCATGCATTTGTCCTTTATTAAGTGGATTGTTTCTATTATTTTTACTGTTGAATTTTGTGTCCCTTAGTAATATTGTCTATGTGGTTTGAAAACTCTTGTTCCTATTGTGTAGCTTTTCTTTTCATGCTAACAGGGTCTCCTATAAAGCAATCTAAAATTTTTTGATGATATACAAATTTCCTTGTATATATTATACCTTTGGAGTGAAATCTGTAATATATTTCATTCTCATTTTGTGTAAGTTATGAAGTTTAGGGAAAAGCCATTTCACTTTGTTTTTTATTTTAAATATTTTGCTGCTGTTATTTTTTGCCTAAAGATGTATTGTGACTGTAGCACCCATTGTTGAAAAGGGTATTCTTATATTACTCAGGTGTCTGTTTTTTACTTATAATTATATTCGTCTAGTGATTGGAGCTCCTTTGTACTGTGGTAGAGAACTTAGCTTATTATGCATAAAGCTCTGGGTTAAATCCCCACAACAAGAAGGAGGAACAAGAGTTGGATTAGGAGGATGAGGAGCAAGAGAAGGAGAAATGGATATCATTTAATGAATTTGCTTTAGACTTCTGTAAGAAGTTAATTGTAAATATTTGGATAGATTTTATATTTATTTGTTACTTTTTCTGTTTTATCCATTTACACGCCTAATGGTCAAACAATAACACTGTCTTGTTACTCTAATAGCAAGAAGACCTAAAGTTAAGGTTATTTTTCCCTTAGGTTTTTCTTTTTATTATGTTTTTGGCTATACTAAGCTGTGTGTCTGTCTATACAATTTTAAACTATGATTGCCTATAATATGAAAATATTTCCAATATTTTTTAAATTAAACTATAGATCAAGTTGGGGAAGTTTCTTCATTTTAACCATGGTAATTCTGTAATTAATGAGCACAGTATGAGTTTATCTATTTAGTTGCTCCTTGTTTTCTTTTTCCAACACCTTGTAATTATCAGTACACATATATTGGGCTTATTAAATTTATATCTAAATACTTTGATATCTACGATTAAGCATATTCTTAAGTTTTAGTTTCTATGCATTATATTTTGATTTTATTTTGATTTACGTGTTCATTGTACATGTTATTAGCATTCAATCTAATATTTCAATAGATGCATACAATATTTGATGGCAAACCCAGCTTCCTTTATCCATCACACATTCTATACACATGACTAAATTCTAGTAATTACTATTTTATATTTGGGCTGATGATTTTAGCTTCCAGCTATGTGAAAGAACATGTAGTATTTATATTTCTGTATTTGGCTTATTTCATTTAAAATAATTTTCTCTAGTTTCACTCACGTTTCTGCTAATGTTAGGGTTTCATCCTTTTACATTCAAATAATACAGATGTGTGTGCATGTCAGTGTCATGCTACAGTTATTAACAGTAATGCAATATAGTTTTCTGTGTTGATTATAAACTCTGCAATCTTTCTTGGTTAATTAATCCTAAAGTATTGGATAGATTTCTGCAGTGGAGCCATGTAGTTCTGGACTTCATTGGAAAATTAATAATTATAAATCAAACTTTTAATCATTATAAAAATACTTATATTATTTTAATATAATTTTATATTATGTTTTTAAAATTTTTGTATACAAGCTCTCACTATGTGGCACAGGCTGACATTGAATTCATTATGTAGCCTAATTTGTCCTTAAACACTGTGATTCTCCTGCCTCAGCCTCCTTAGTGCTGGGATTACAAGCATACATTATAGCTGAGTGTGCACTTTGCTGACACTACTTTATTTTTGTTGAGTGTTGTTATTGTGTGATATTCAAAACACTGGTTAAATTTTTAAATAAGTTTTCCAATTTCTACTGAAGCCTTTTGTTTTATTCTTCAATTTGTTTATCACTGATTTTGCTGTTTTATTACATTCCAGTATTGCTCAAAATATAAAAATTGTATAAAATATTTTATAAGAATTATCTAGTGCTTTCATTGATTTTCTCCATTATTTTTCTTTTTACAGTTTTATTCATTTTTTTCCTAATTATTACTAGTTATTTTATCACTTATTTTCTTCTGCTTCCTTAGAGTTCACCATTTCTTTTTCTTCTCTTTTTTTGGCAGAAGCTCTTGAGGAACACTTTACAAAATATTTTCCTTTCTTTTATTAGTATATGTCTATAATTTATGCAGTTTACAATCATCTTGGGGAGTGGTTGCATGTACATATTATAGATAATTTTTTCTCTTGAATCCCCTTTCCCTTCTCTCTCCTTCCCACCTCCTGTTCTGGTTACCCTGTCAGGTTTTTCCTCCATGTTGACATTCATAGCAGTTTTTAGGAAACTGTACATGGCACATCTTAATTTCTCTCATTTCACTGACCCCCTTCTCTTAATCCTCTTCCTTGTTTCCTTTGACTACTTTCCTATTGGATAAAATCTGCTCCCTTATCCCTGTCTATCTCATTCTTTATCATTTTCTTTCTTCGTACTTTTGCCTCACTCAAATGAGACATGCAATATGGTATTTCACCTCGTGTGTTAGATTTACTCCATTCAATATTATATTTTACAGGTGCATCAAATTTCTTACAAATCCCTCAAATTTGTCATCCTTTATAGCTAATACTATTTTTCTATATATAGATATTACATTTTGTTTATCCAGTTATCTCTTAATAAGTATTTAGATTTCTTTCAGGATTAAGTATTATTCAATGACCTGCTGTAAACATTGTTATGCAACTATTACTGTACTGTGATGATTTAAGTTTTTTAATGATGATAGCTAACAAGCAATAGTCGAGTTCTATGGAATTTATAATTTCGGTTCTTTGAGAAATCTCAATATTGATTTCCATAAATATTAGGCTAGTTTGCATTCACACTGAAAATGCAGGAGGGTTCCTATTTTTGTCATAGTCATGGCAGCATTTGTTATTATTTGACTTCCTAATGATTACTATATTTTTCAGAATAAAATAGAATCCTACTGCATTAATTTGCATTTATCTAATGCCCAGAGATGTTGAAAATTTATTTAATATATTTGTTAACCATTTGAATTTCTTCCTCTGTGAAGTGTCTAAACATTTCTCCAGTCCATTTCTTTTTTTTCTATTTTAAAAAGAAAAAAATAAGAAAAATCAAGAAGCAAACAAACAATTAAAAAAATAACAAAAGCAAAATGACAACAACAAAAACAATGATGAAATAGGATTTCAAAACAAGATGATAGGATTTAACAATGATTGTTACATTGCATATTGTCATCCTCAAAGTAACATCTCAGGTTACCAGATTCAGATATGCAAGTTTGGTTATACAATATACTTTCCCTTAGAGCAATTTATTTTAATTTTACTATACCTGAGGCTTTTATAGTTAAGTGGATGCAAATAGAATACATTCTTATAAACAAAATAAACCAGACTTTTGTGTGTAAACATTATATTGTCTCGCTAGTGTAAGAAATGGAAAGAGTAAATAAGATCCAAAAGTTGCAATAGATCTAGCCCATTTCTTGACTGGGGCTTTAATTTTAGGTGGTTCAATTTTTTTTTTAATTCTTGGAATATTCTAGGTATTAATCTTCTGTCTGAGGAGTAGCTCGAAAAATATTTTTCCACCCTGTAGGTTGTCTATTTCCTCTAATGATTGATTCTTTTCCTGCACAGTAGCAGTTTAGTCTGAAAATGATCTTCTGTGGTTTGTGCCTGGTTGTCTACCCAGAACCTCATGTGATCATGAGGGCTGGGATTTTCTGAGGTGGCTGAATCTATTTTGTGATTGGTTCATTGTCTAGTGCTAGGATTAAGGATCAGTGATTATTGGGTCAGTCCATTGATTGCATTGGCACCAAACTAATCTCAGCATTCTGAAAAAGATAAAAGGGGCACAAGGAGTCTGGTTCCCCCATTTTGTTGTTTTCTTCTACGATGAACTTTTGCCCTCTGCCTTTTGCCACTGTATTTTGGAAACACCTGGTGATGAATTAGAGCCTCTACAAATTGTGAGATAAATAAACCTTTCTTTTCATAACATTGAGTGTTGGGTATTTTGTCCCAGCAAGAAGAAAAATAACTAACGCGTAATCCCATTTGTTGATTAATGCTGCTATTCTATGTAAGATTGAGGTTCTGTTTAGAAAATTCTTTCCTAAATCTGTCTTACCTAGTAAAAGAAAATAATGTTTTATCTATTTTATTTCTTGAAGGTTTAATGTTTCAGCTTTAATATTTAGATTTTTGATCAACTATTATTTTAATTTAGGATATGGTAATCAATAAGGTTCAAGATTCATTCTCTACAAATAGATAACTAGTTTTCTCAACACCACTTGTTGAATAGGTTCTTTCTTCCAACCTGTGTTTTTTGTTGTTTTCTTTGTCAAAGACTGATAGTTGAATATGTATCTTCAGTTTCTTCCATTGACCAATTGATCTGTGTGTCTGTTTTAGTTCAGCTACTATTCCATTGTTATCACTGTTGCTTTGTAGTGTACTTAAAGTATGCTGTTGCTTTTGGCATTAAATTTATCTGTACAATAGAATTGGAAGTATGGTCATTTTGATAATATTTGTTCTACCAATCTAAAAGTAAGGGATATGTTTACATCTTCCAGTGTCCTCTCCAATCTCCTCCTAGGATACTTTAGTTTTCTTTGTAGAGGTGTTTCACTTTCTTACTTAGGTTAAATTCTTGGTGTTTCAATTTTAAATGAAGCTACTATGAATGATACTGTTTTTATAATTTCCTTCTCTTTACATGCATTGTTGGCACACACAAGTGCTAAGGATTTTTGTGCTGATCATATATCTTGCTAATTTGCTGAAATCTGTTATTAATTCTAGGAATATTTGATGGAATTCTTTGGGTCTCCCTTGTTGAATATTATGTCTTCTGCAAATGAGATAATCTGAGTTCTTCCTTTCCAATATGTATAACTTTATTTCTTTCTCTCATCTAACTCCTCTGGATAATATTTCAAGTATTCTAACAGCAGAGGTGACAGTGGACATCCTTATTTTAGGGCAAATGCTTTCAACTTTTCTCCATTTAGTATGATGCTGATTTTCATTATTTTCAGGTATGGTTGATTTATAGCCATTTACTTTTTTATCATGAAGTGCCATTGGATTCTGTTGGAAATCTCATCGGTGTTTCTTGATATATCATGCAGATTTTGGCCTTGCTCCTTGTTTCTGCTTGTTTAAATGTCCCCCAAAAGCTCAGGTAATCATGGAGGCAGATAAATTTAGCATTTAAACTGTATTCTATACAGTTTAAACATGGCATTAATTGTAAAATACAATTTTCTTTTTTATTTAAAGAGAGAAAGAAAAGAAAATTTTAGAAAAGACAAAATAGAAAAATCAAGAAGAAAAGTAGAAAACACAGTTCAAAAAATTAACAGCATAAAATCGCTAGTTGATACGTTACATAGTGTTAACTTAACAATAGATGTTAAAGTTAAAAAGTCAAAGCATAAAAAGTGGCAGACACTCAAACATCGACAATATAAAGTCTTCTGTTCAATGATCTTACAAAAGCTCAGTAATATGGTTATCTATTTTACACACTGTACATACCATTATAGCCTTTAGAGCACTTTCCTTCCCTTTTACTTTTACAATATCTTTTATATCTATTATATTTTTATATCTATTATAATTTTATATCTATTATACATTTTGGATAACATTATTCTGTCTGTTCTTATTAATTTTTACACTAAAAAGACAATGTGATATTTACTAATGTGAGTCTTGTTTATTTCACTAATGAAGCTATTCTCCCCTTGTTTTACATTTTCTGTCATTGGTGCAATAATTTATCTACTTTTATATTGTTTATATATTAACTCATTGTTTTAGCAAGTTATTTTAATAGCTTTTTGATTTAAATTTCTTATTAGAGTTAAAGTAGACTGACACACATTTATTAAAATATTAAACTGTTCTGAATTTGACTATATTGTTAGATATACCATGAGAAAACACTATCATGTTTTATGCTCTTAAATAGATTCTTCTTGTTTTATTTTCATTCACTCTTTTAGCAAATTTACTGTTGAATTTTGTTATCCTTTTTGTCTAGCAAAATCATTATCAGTTATTTATTTTTTCTGAAAAACAGCTTTGCAAGAAAAAGTGTTGTTCCTTAGTAGGCATTTTTCACCCCAATCCTTTGAATACATCATCTCTCCATTACCTGAACCAATTTTTTTTTTTATTTTTCTGTGAATTCCACCAATAGCTTCTTGGAAGTTTCCTTGTATTTGAATATAATTTTTGTTTACTTTTGTTGTCTTTAAAATTATATTTTTGATGCAATCTTAAATAATTAACTATTCTATTTACTTGTGTACTTTATGTTGAGATTGCCTGGAAAATGTTCAATTTCTTATAAGTGGATTTTTATCCTTTTTCACAAATATTGGTACTGTTCAGTCATGATATCTTCGAGTAAATTTTTTGTTCTTTTTCTTATCCACTTCTTGACTCTTAAAAATGCCTTATTGTTGATGGCACATAAGCATTTTAAAATTTCTTTACTCCTTATTATTCTTTTTTCTTTTCTAAGAAAATAACTTCTCTAATTTCACAGATTCTTCTTTGTGCTTGATCAAATGTGCTGTTAATGCCCTTCAGTTGTGTTTTTATTTCATTCATTTTACATGTTAGTTTTAAAAAGTTTATTTTTATTTTATGGTTTATCTAATAAATAAACTTTTCATTTTGTCCATGTGTGTTGTTTTTTAAAATATTTAAGTGCAGTATTTGTTCTATTATACATTATTTAGAATCCTTGGAACAATTGTGTAGATTTCTCTGTCAGGTGATTCAAAGACTAATGATGTCATTTTGCTTTTGTGTGTGATTTTGTTGCCTTTTGTTGAATCTACCCAATTGTTGGAGAACTCAACTTCCTATGACTCCAAAACTTGTATTGATTAGATTTTTTTCTTTTTTGGTTAGTTTGAAAGTAATATCTAGGTGTGACATACTTGTTTTGACTTTAGAAAATTATAATGGTATCTTCTTGATGGAGCACTTTAGCCCAAACTTAGCATCTGCAATAACTATAGGGTTTCTCACTAATTATCATTGTAAGTGCCCACAATTGTGAGTGGCAAGGATATTGTAGTTTTTAGTAATTAAGATTACTGGAATTCTTATCATCCTTTTCTTTCCCACTGAGAAGTCATCTGAAGAAAATTCTTCCTGCTACCAGATATGACTTACAGGAATACTTGCTGTGGCACTGGCATCTGAGCCAGAACATCTGAAAAGTGGTCATAAAACCAGCGTTTGCAGTATGAATATGCATTTTTGGGCTGACTCTAGGCTCGACTAGTGTGGTGGCATAAGCAGTAGGAGTGTCTAGAGCACAGGTACCCTTGCTTTAGTAGTTTTAGTGATGTGTGAGGGATGGCTGTTTTGAAAGCAAGGAAGTTGCTACCATCCAAAGCATGGACATGTGCAGAGCTATACCACTTCTGTGGTAAGGGGCACTGGATCTTCTACTGAGTTATAATTTTAATGTCTGAAGCATGAAAATACATATATCAGTTGTGGAAAAAACAATATAGGGTTGGTATGTGCAGATTGACTGCTCTTTCAGCATCTAGGTTATGAATGTGGCCATGTAATGTGGGCTCTAGCATCCATTGGGAAAGTTTTAGTGTAGCAGTTACAGAGCCAATATGTTAAGGTGTAGGACAAAAATTTAGAGTAAAAATCTAGTCTTCAGGTTAGAATGTGACAGTGGCTCCAACTTCTATGATATGGCCAGCCACACAAAGAATTGTGCCAGAGCCAGACCTTGGGAAATGGACACATATTGTGCTGTCATGGATCTGAGTCCAGAGAACAGGTCTATGGAGAGAGTGACTGCAGTTTAGAAATTTACATCATAAATGGAGATGCAGTTCCTAGTCTCAAGGAGGCACAAATAACTCCCTTAAAGCCAGAAGCACAACAGTATCTTTGTCTCTTGAAGACCAATAGTGGCAACGGGTTTTAGTTACCTTAAATATGAAATCAGACAATGTCTTCTGCTGAGAAGGTCATTGGGTTATTTATTGCCAATCACTAAGGATTCTTCCACTGTAAATGCTATGGGAAGTCTTTGGCTGCTGTAGGAGTTTTGATATCTTCAGTAGCAAAAATAATCTGTAAGGAAGCTCCCTGTGCAACAGTGACACTTTAATGTGACTGATTTTTATATTTCTGCCTTTTATTTTGTCCTTTTCCATTTTAAGACATCCAAGTATGCTTATATTTCTACTGATCCTTTCTCTGCAATACTTCTGCATTTTAAAATCTGCATTTTAAAATATATTGGTCTACAGTAAGTTCTAAATTATACTCTTGCGTTATTCCAGGGTAGCTAAGATGCTACGACACTTTTTGTGTTGGTGCTTGATGGGATTATGGTAAGTACTGAGGAAGAGGCTTTCTTTGCCTTCATTACACTCTTTCAAATTTCTAGGCTTTCCTTGAAGTTTTACTTGTGTGTACCTACTGGTGTTTGTAAGTTGAAGCCTTCTCCTGCACACACTCTAGGATATGTAGGAGGCAATAAAGAAATCTTCAGAAGATCTTCCTTGTTCTTCAAATCTAGCAGTCAATGCCTAATCCAGTTTTTTCATTGTACCTGTTAAAGTTTTTGTTTATAATGTATATTAGATATAAAAGTAAGCATACAATAAAATGGACAACACTGTATTGATTAGAGCTAGAACTAGTGGGGCACCTTTGACTTACAAAATTAACATGAGGCAAAAAATTTAACATTGCAAACAAATTATTTAAAATTTGCATACTCAACACTTAATAATTTTATCAACATGTTCAAATATTATGAAAAACTGAGCTAATATACCAAGCAATTTATTTTGTAAACAGATATTGATTTTGGTTCCTGGTTCTAGAAGCCAGGGAATGAAACTGGATTTTTTTTAACTTTTGGTGAAAGTTTTATGCAGTATCAACTCAGGGTTGAAAGCAGAAGAGTATGTATTAATCAGATTTCATTACTATAACAATATTAATTTTAAAAGGCAACTTAAAAACAAAAGTACTCACATCGTGGCAGCCAGACAGGTGGAAAGAGTTAGGGAAAATGGAATCAGGGACAAAATAGTTCCCAAAGTCACACTGTCATGGTCCATTTCCTTCAACTAGACATCAATTCTCCTTTGCATCACCTCCCATTAATTCCATCAAATTGAGTTAGTTAGAAATATTATAGGCAGTGAGACAGGGCTAGGTCCTCAAGTGCAGAAGCCTAGATACCTTGCAACTGTGGGGGAGACAGACACCTCCTGCTGTGAGCCAGGCCTCAAGACAAAAGATCAAACAAATGCACCCTTATCCTAAGGACTATTTATTCTAAATAGTCCTTTATCAGCCCGAGGAAGTCAGGAGTCACAATCTTAACCCCCTATGGGAAGAATCACTGCTCCCTAAGAATGCCCCTATGCTTCCCCATTTGTCTCCAATTTAATCAATTTTAACTGAATGATTAATCTCATTGGTTAAACATAGTTCTGTCCCACCTTATGCGCATCTTCCTTGAAAATTCCCAGTTTTCCCCTCCTTGAATATATCTCACCCCATGATTTTACTCTATAAAAGTCTCCAGAAAAACCGGTCTTTGGCAACCCATTCCAAACCTCTTCTGTCTCTCTCAGACAGAAGCTTTTTTTCTCTCAATAAGTATATTCTGCTCTTACCCTCCATTGTTCCTAAAATTCATTCTTCAATTTTAGAAAGTACAAACTTGTACCAGACATAGTAGGTTGGCAGTTTCATTCCCTCAATCAAAATGATCTCATTAATTAATGTATCTACTGATGAAATTAGAACCCTCATGATCCAACCACCCCCAAAGAGCTCTAAATATAACAATCATTTGGTAGATATTTTAGACCTAAATCAGAATAATGAGCATATGCAGGTGGAGATAAATGAATTGCCCTGGATTATAAAAACCTACTCTTGCATCAGCGAATCAAATCCTCCAAGAAATTTATTAATGCACATTTTAATTATTTTAAATTCTTTTTTGTTTTGTACTGGGAATTGAACTCACTACCTCATGCTTGCTGAGCAGACACTGTAATGCACATTTTAATACTCAACACTTGTCAAAATTTTTCCACTGGGGACTAAAATGTACATCTTGATGAAGATAAATCATATTGAAATTGTGGCAATAATGGAGCGAACTACATAAGTAAGAAAAAACACAAAGATTTTCTGAATTTCACAATAAAAAGAAAGTTTATATTACTTCTATGAGATTATGTCTAGTTCCAACAATCGTAAAAATCAGAGCACAATCTTAATTTTAGAAATTAAACCTCTTTCCATGTCCAAGTAAATTTCTTAAAGATCTAATTATGCGTATAAAAATAGTGAAATCCTGAAGAGCCTATAATAGTACTTTAAATGTGTATACTTCATTAAATTGGACTCAAAGTAACACTAAAATATATTCCTTTGATAAGAAAATTGCTAAATTTTGTTTTCTAAATTGTGGAAATTGGGGCCAGATACTTAGCTCAGGGGTTCAAAGTAGTTATCTGATAAATGCGATGCTGCAAGTTCAATCCCTGGTCCCATAAATAAATAAATAAATAAATAAATAAATAGTGGAAAGACTTCAAATTATATAGTTAATAAGATACTTGAATCACAAACAGAATATAAAGATACCAAAAGACATGTGATAGTGACTTTTTTTAGACAAAAAATTGCATGTTATAAGTAATAATAGAAGTTTGACCAGTAGATATATTTTACCAAGCACAAGGCAGTAGACCTAAAGTTTGTGTTGAAAGATAATAACAAAGAATCCATAATTCTATATTCACCTACAGTATTTGCTTTACTTTTTGGTGTTTATGGAGACAGAGTAATGTTTTATAAGCTACATTTGACTTGAACTCACTATGGAGCCCAGACAGGCCTCACTCATTATAATCCTCTTGCCTCAGTTTCAATAGTGCTAGGATAATAGAAATGTCTGTGAATTTTTGTTTTTTACCTGCACTACTTCTTAAAAGGAAGGAAAAATTTTTAAGTTTATATTAATACAATATAAAATGATATTTCATCATTAGGAATGCATCATATTCAAATGCAAATAGGGATAAAAGTTTGGCTCAGACAATTTCAACAGCCTAGGGCAAATGGACAGAGGAGGTCTTTAGAGCAGTATGGGCAACTCCAAAAGCAGCAGACCTTCAAGAGAAGCAGAAAAAGTCATGGATTGGAATGTACAGAAGAACATAGAAACTGAAGCTGTCAGTGCCACTTCAGCCTTAAATTGGAAATCACTGACTGAACATACTCAGAAAAAAGGAGGTATCCAATAGTCATTACAGAAAAACTCCAACAAGGAAACAAAAGATCTTTTAGTAATGCCCATTACCCCCTCTCCCAATATCTGCAGATTCCAATACTGTAGACATGAGGAAAAAGTCACTCTTTCAAAAACAAACAAGATTTTCTTGGACTCATTTTTTCTTTGTTGTTATTTCTTGTTTTTTTTGAGGAGTTTAGGGGTTGTTCATTTGTTAGTTTCACATTGATTTTTTCTATCATTTATTTTTTTCTCTCTTCTTTTTTTGTTTCCTTGTTTTTCCTTTTATTTTCTTTCCCTGTTTAATAGAAGTGATTGTCTCACTTTTTCCCTCTTTCATACTTTTTTCATTACTTATAAATTTGACTTTTTTCATTTTCCAGTCTCCCAGTCAGACTATCTTTATGATTTGCTATTAATTTTTAGATATTTAGTTAAGGCTATCTTATTACTACTGAATTAATTTCTATTGTAAGGTATGGTATACTAATATTTAGTAAATAGTATGCCAGTATTTGGTTTTACTTTGACATAATATATATCTATATTCTATAGTTAAGTGCTAGCTTCTATTGGTTCTCATTACATGTCAATATCCTGTCTGTCTTTGACTCTAAAATTTTAATTACTTTTGCTTTTGACAGAGTGGTGCAGTTGTTGCTACAAAAATTTTTTTATTGTATGTCAATAGATGTTTTATCTTTATGTCACTATAAATATCCTGGCTTATTTTTTGATAATGAGGTGGTAAACCATTATTATAATACCCTCCCATCCCAAATTAATAGAGATTTGTTGGATATTGGGAAAGAGAGAAAGAAATAGTGTGTGACACTGAAAACATAACTGACACAAGAGATTGTCATGTTAGCAAAACATTTTCCACTATCATTAACCTGAGAATTTACTATTCATGGACACACACCTGTGCATGTATGTGTGCGCACACACACACACACACACACCACCACCACCACACACTTACACCATATTGAAAATGTAAGGACAAGGGAAAAATGTTTTGCAAAACTCAAAAATTCCTCAAAGCTGATTCAGCAGGCATCAGTGAGGAAGAAATCAAAATTTAGATATCTAAATTATAAGAAATGATAAAAGGGGGAAACAGGAGACATAAACAACAGATGAATAAATTGTTTAGTGAGGTGAAAAATGGTGTAACTACACAGAATATAGGTATAATGGAAACAACAGAAGCAAGGAAAACAATCACACGGTTATTTCAACAGACATGCAAAGACCTTTCACAAAATCTATCATCCATTCATGAAAAAAAGTACCAACCCTGAAACCCTAAACAAAATAGGTATAGAATATCTTTATTTCAATCTGATAAAAGTCATTTATGAAAAATCAGTACTCAACGTCATATTATATGGGAAGAAACTAAATGTCATTCCTATAAAATCAGGAACAAGGTAAAGATATCTACTATTACCATTCCTGCTGAACATAGTACTCAAAACATTAGCCAAAGAAATGAGGCAACTGACAGAAAACAAATGGATATAGAAGAAAGAAAAAAGTGAATTTTTTGATGGCATGATCTTTAAGAAAGAAGACAAAGTATTCCACCAAAAGAATACTAGTATTAATAACCAAATTCAGCAATTTAGAAGAATGCAAGATCAGCACAAAAATCAGTAGGATTCACGTACACCTTTAATGGATTTAACAAGAAAAATTAAGAAAACAATACCATCTTAGTAGCATCACAAAAAACTAAATGCTTAGAAATTAACCTAACCAAAATAATAAAATATCTCTACTATGAAAACCATAATACTATCAAAAAGATATTGAAGGGCAACAAAGAATGAAAATGTAACTTCTCTTCATGGAGAGACAGAAACAGTATTGTCAAAATAGACATAATCCCAAAGCTGATATATAAACATAATGAAATTTCAACTAAAATGTCCATAGTTTTTCTCAGAGAATTAGAAAAACAATCATAAAATTGTAAAAAGTCACAAGAGATCCAGAATAACAAAAGCAATCCTGGGCAACAAGATCAAAACAAAAGTAACAATTTCTGGATTTCAAGATATGGTACAAACTTAATTGATAAATATAGCATGAGATAGGCATAAAAATAGACATATGGGTCAGTGGAATAGAAGAGATGATGTAGAAAACACCCAAGGTAACTTCTGCTATCTAATCTTTGACAGGAGTTGCAAAAATGTACACTGGAGAAAAGATAGTCCCTTTATTAATTATTGTTGAAAAAAACTGGTTATGCTTATACAAAATATTGACTCAAACTGTACTTCTCACTTTGTATTAAAATAAAAACCAATCAAAGTCTTAATTTTAATTCAAATAGACATCTAAAATGCATAAATGTTTCTCAAAAGAAGAAGTATGAAAAGCCAAAAAGCAGATGAGATAATGTTCAATATCTCTGGCCACCAGAGAAATATAAATTAAAACTAAAATAATACTTTATCTTACTGCGTAAAACAATGGTTAGCATCAAAAATTCAAATCATAACAAATACTGGTGAAGCTTAGCAGAAGGATATGTCTACATTGTTGACAGAAATTTAAACAATGGAACCATAATAGAAAGCTGGATAGAGATGCTCCAAAACAAAAAGTAGAAATTTCTTTCAATACAAATAATATTTTTCTATGTATAATCTCCAAGTAAATAGCAACATCATATTATAGTGATACCTACACACCACTACAGGAACAAAATTAAAAATACTTAAATATCAGAATCAGCCTACACATCCATCAACAATTCAATGGAATAATAAAATGTGTTCATACATGATAGAGGACTACTCTACCATAATGAAGAATGAATTTGGTCATTTGTCAGTAAATAAATGTACCCTAAGACCATAATACTAAGTGAAACAAAGCAGACACACAAGATTAAATATGACATAGTTCCTCTTATATGAAAAAAAACAGTACAAATAAATTAAAGAGCAAAATAAAAGATAGGCAATTGGAATCAGAGAGGTAGAAGTTTTGTACAGCAAAATGGAACCTAGAGATGAAAAGAGACTCTAGAGGGAGAAGGGAAGGTAATAAAAAAGAATTAAGTTTTGTTATCAAGTATCAACTCCCCACAGTGAATATAGTCATTATACCCTGAAACATGCACAAATAATAAATTAAGAGATTAATAAAATCAAAATTATTTCCTTATTTATCAACTCACTAATGCTTTAGAGTTACTATGCATAGTTTTGTGAGAATTGAACACTGTCAGATAAAATTCTACAGAGCCCAATATATATTGTGCTATTTTTTCTGAGTAAACAATTGTACCCAAGGAACACCTGTTCCCCCACTGGCAACTTCCATTATGTGATGAATCTCCATGTGTAGCAGCTGCTAAATACAGCATTTATGTATTTCTTCAAAATTCCATTTTGTTTCAAAGACACTCAAAGTGGCTCCATAGATGCATGGTAACTACTATATCTCTAGTTTACTGAAGTTCAGTATCTATTCCTTGCAGCACTGTAAACTGCTCAGTATGGACATAGTTCATTGTCTCTTTCTGAGGGTTAAAAAAATTTCATATAGGACAATGGTTACAACCAGATAGCACAAATTTACCTCCCCTACATAGATTCTACTACTTTAAAGCATGTCAAAGTAGCAGTCATGAAAACCAAATTTTCCATTCTATCGCAAGCTGAAGACAAAAAAATTAGATATTCTAACAGCATTCAAAGATTAAGAATTGCTTTCCTTGAGAGGGAGATCTAAATTTAGATAACAACAATTTATGTCAGAAGGAATATATTCAAACATCAAAATCAATAGAGTAGCAGTCAGTAGTGTTGATACAAAATCTTCACATAAAAATCAACAGCAATCTTTTACACCAATAATAAACTCACTGAAAATTAGGAAAACAGTATTATTCACAATAGTTTTAAGGTAGTTAATAACTTTACAACAAAAATTTCAGTACTTTGAAGAAGGAGATTGAAGAAGACATCCAAGAATGGAAGGATAAACCCCTGTCCTTGGATACGCAAAAATAAATGCATAGTCAAAATGACCCTACTTCCAAAACTGATATACAGATATAAATAATCCCAATCAAAATATCAACAGAATTATCAATACAATTAAAGAAAAATATTCTGAGGTCATATGAAACCAGAATATCAAAAGTAATTGTAGGCTACAAGATCACAGAAAGAGTCATCAAAATACTGAATTCAAAGTAATATTACAAGGCTATAGTGAACACGACAGAATTTTGCTTGCAGAAAAATAGATATATGAATCAATGGTACAGAAAGAATCCAGAAACAACATGAAGCAATTCACTTCCTGATGTTTGATAAAGGGACCAAAAACACAGTTGAGAAATGTTAGCCTCTTTAATAAATGTCTTTGGAAAAACCCACTGCACACATGCAGAATGTAGGGACTAGACACACTTTTTTCATTGTGTAGTAAACTAAAATATAAATGGATCAGAGATGTAAAGGCCAAAAAAGAAACACTTAATCTCCTTGAAGATGAAATAGAATAATCTTATGAAGATATAGCTGTAGTCAAAGACTTTCTAAACAGATTCTAAATAGAAAAAGTTACATGAACAGTCAATAAATAGAATCATATCAAATTAAAAAGAAATTTTTCAAAACAAAGGAAAAAATGAACAAAGTGGAGATACAGGATGCAGATTGGGAAAATGTTGTGCCAGTCATTCCTCACACAAAGGAAAAGGCCTAAAATACATAGAGAATTCCTCAAACTTAGTCCCCCCTACAGGAAATCCAATCTAACAGTACACAGAAGAAATAAGTACACATTTCTCAGAAGAAGTAATACATGGAAAAATGGTCAACATCTCTTTCCATTAGAGAAGTGTGCATTAAAACTACACCGAGATTCCATCTTATAGCATAAAGAGTGAATAACATATAACATTAAATAATAACTAATGCTCTTGGGGATGTGCGGAAAATGGAAACCCTTTTATGTTCCTGAAGAGATTGTAAATTCATGCAACCATTAAGTGAATCAGTATGGGAACCATAGAAGCAACTAAAAGTAGAAATTGCTTTCAATCTAGCTATTTCCCTTTCAGTTATTTCCTCAGAGACTTAAGACATAATATTAAAGTAGTACATGTATAGTCATGTTTATTGCATCACAATTCATAACAACTAAGACTTGAAAGCATGTAATATTTGTATCAATAGATGAATGGATAAAGAAAAGCTGTAAACAGAAGAGTACCAGTCTTCCATGGAAGACACAGTTCAGTTGTTTGTAGGAAAACACCTTGAGACCATAATATTATTTAAAATACATCAGACACATAAGCTTGAATGTTAGAAACTCAAATGTAAATAAAGAGCAAATTAAAAGAAAATTGGTAATAATAGATAGTTCTTTTGTAAAAGGATAGGGGAATAAGAAACAGAGAATATATGAATGGAGAGGAGAGGACAGTGATGAAACAAGGCATAAAATCTGCTGTCTTCTTGGGCCTTACCCCTACAAGCAATGCATTCATTATGTGCTGCAAACACACACTAATAAACTATTCAAAATTGCTTAGCTGCAGAGCAAGAAGAAAAGAATTAAAACTGGAGAAGAAAGTTTAAGAAATTATAGCACATTATCAAGCTATCTAACCAATATTAAATAGGGATTGAAGAAAGTAAAATAAGCACAAATATATACTGAAATACTGAATGAAAATTTGTCATCCTGAAGAAAGACGACAAAAATCCAGGTATTGGAAGAGAAAAAAAATATATTTCCAGTCAAATACAACCTAAAAGTGAATTCAACAAGATACACAAAGATTATTAAAAATTGAAGACAAAATAATTCTAAAAGCAGCAGGAGGTGAAAAAGTACTTCACTTATAAAAGAATACCAGTATGCATAAAAGTAGACTTCTGGGCAGAAATACTGCAAGCTTAGGAGAGAATGAGATGATACCTTCAAAGTGTGCAAGTAAAACAAATACTGACAACAAAAATACTATACCTTACAAAGCTATCCTTGTAGAAATGCAAGTGAGATAAAGCCTTTCTCAAATACACAAACAAACAGCTGAACAAACTCATTAACAGAGGACTTCTCTTTCAAGAAATGCTAAAGAACTTCTCCAAAGTAAATGGGAATAGCACTACTGTGCAATAAAAACACATCCAAAAGTATCAAAACCACAGGTAAATGCAAGTCACAATATAACACTTAAGAGAATCTTTAAAACAGTGTCAGGAGGAAGAAATCATTCATAATCTAAAAAGAAGACTAAAAGACATAATTAAATAAAACATAATTGCTACTATATATTTACAATTTCTAAGCAACAGAAAAAAAGATATAAATAGAAATAGGAACTCAAAATGTTTGAAGAAATGGTTAAATAAGTACTTCTCACTTCATTGCTTTGTTTAATATCAAATTGCTACTTATTTAAAATAAATTGTGACATGATTTAATAAGTCTCATGGTAACCACAAAATTGAAATATATAAAAATTGCCTTAAATTTAAAAAGCATGGGATCCATATTCTCATAGAAAAGTAATCAAAGAAAAATACAGTAGAGTAGAAAGAAAAAATGAAGTGTCTATAAAGCAACAAAAATCAAGAAAAATAATAACCTGTTACATATCAATAACAACAATGAGTGTAAATGCAAAATTGTACAATTAAAAGAAACAATTGACAGAATAGATTAAAAAGACTCATATCATGTTTGCAAGATACTCATTTTACTATAATGTCATGCATAGATTGAAAGTGAATGAATTAATAAAGTTATTCAATGTAGTGGTGAACAAAGAGAAGAATAATGATTGTACTCCTAACAGATGAAATGGGTTCCAAGGTAAAAAAAAAAAAAGAAAGGAAATAAAAAAGATAAAAAATACGAACAAGGCTATTATGTAATGATGAAAATGTCAATGTCTAATGAAACCATATTGATTGCATCTGTGCACTCAGCTAATATATGAGCATATTAATATATAAAAGAAACTATAATGTATTTTGAGGGAAAGAGAAACTGCATTACAGAAATAGTTAAGTACTCCTGCCATACTTTAAATCAACAGAACAATCATTCAGAAATAAAATAAAGAAACATAGCACTTAAATTGCCTGTAAAAAAATTAAAAAGTCCCCAACAGATATTTAAAGAATTTTCCATGCCACAACTGCAGAATATCCATTTTTCTCTGCTGCACATGTAATATTGTTCAGGATAGGTAATGTGTGAGTTCACACAGTGTATTTCAACAAATTCAGAAAAATTCAAAATAACGTCTGATATTTTTTCTAACAACCATGAAATGAAACTGGATTTCAACAATTTGAAAAAATCTATAAGCAGTAAAAATATGTGCAAATGAAAGCCCATGATCCTATATAACCAGTGTGCCACTGAAAATATTAGAAGAAAATTTAAAAGTTCCTTGAGACAAACAGAAACAAAACATACCAAAGAATACAAGATACACAAAAAGCAGTTCTAAGAGGGATATTCATAGCAATAAATAGCTGCATTAAAAATAAATGTATCTCAAGTGGATAACCTCACAGTGAATATTGAATAACTAGTAAAAACAATAATAATCTATTCAGGAATTAGTAGAGAGAAAAATAATAAAGATAAAGGACAAAATACCTGACTATGAAATGAAACATATTAACCAAATAGTTTTTCTTCTGAAAAGTTAAGCAAATTTGAAAGCCTTTAATTTGACCAACAAAGAGTTAGAGAAAAGGCTTTCATAAAATCAGAGAATAATCTAAAAACACTACAGATAACACCAGAGTAATACAAATGATCATTTGACATGAACTCAAAAATTCTATTCCAGCAAATTGTAAATTCTAGAAGAAATGGTTAAGTACTTGGACACAAGTAAACCATCCAAATTGAATCATGATGAAATGAAAAATTTGAATAAGACAAGAATGAACACTAAGCTTCAATCAATAACTAAAAATTCCCATCAAAAAACGAAGGACCTGATACCTCACAGCACATATGTACTATCTAATGAAGAACATATACTATTTCTTCTTAAAATATTCAAAATTTTAAAGAGGAAGAAGTCCTTTCAAATGTATTTTATAAGATCACCATTCCTGTGATACCAAAATTAGATATAGAAACAACAAATAAATAAAGCTGCAGATGAAAATCCGTGATGAACATAAATGTATATGTTTTCACTAAAATATTAGGAAATCAAATTCAATAGCACATTAAATATATAATTCACTATGGTCAAGTGGATAAAATCTTTAAAATAAGGGCCAATGAACAGTGATTAGGAAATAGAGGAATATAATCTCAGAAAGCATTAATTGTTTTTTTTAATTTAGCTGTAAGCATGTCACAATAAAAAGAGCTAACCTGGTCCTTGAATTATTCTTGCTTCCTTCTCTCACAGCATAATATATACTTCTTACACTTTTCCACCGTGGTGCCATCTGCCATACTACAATAAATAATTACAACTATGTAGCAGGATACAAAATCAGTGTACTAAAATTGATACCATTCTTATAGACTAATAATGGACACACTGAGAAATAAATCATGTCCTTATATTTCTGTGTTAAGACATGTGGAACCATCAGGATGATTGTCTCAGCCAATCTTTTATGAGAACCTCTTTAGTGAGGTTCTTCCCTTTAAAATGTTCTCTGTGATATTGGCTTGTGTAATATTGAGGTTAGTTACAAATAGAGCACATCTCGTATATTCCTGTTGCATCTTACACTGTGGTTGGTGAGTTTTGCTCTGTTCCTACTTGGTCAGAAGCTGAGAAACTCTTTTTCTCTGCAGGAGTTGTATGAATGTGGTCCCTTTGTTAATTCATGCAGGTATGACAGAGCATATAGAGATTATGAAGTAGACTTTCTGTAATTATGCAACCAGCCTGGTCAGCAGTGTGTAGTCTAAGAGTGCTATGACTTCTGTCTAGAGGTCACCCCAAAGCCACATTCAGTGAGTGGGAAGAGTCTTTTCAGAGGTGGCTGAATCTAGTGTTTGTGATTGACTCATAGTCCAATTCTGGGATTAGGCACATAGGTGCTACACCTGCCTTAGTGGAGGTAGCCTGCATATCATATAAAGGAAAGAAAAAGTCTTATCCACACCCTCCCTAATGCTTTTTCTGTCTTCCTCTGTCATGAACTGTTGCCTGTCTGCCATATGGCATCCTGTCTTGGAGCCAATAGATCATGGACTAAAAATTCTACAAACTTTGAGCTAAATAAACAGTTCTTGCCTTTTACTTTGGGCATTGAGTGTATTGTCTCAGCAATGAGAGAAGACTAAGACACAGATTTGAGGTGGATTATTTTTGGGTTTATTATGGGTGGAGTAGCATAAACAATTACAATTCTTCTTTTATTATTGCTAAGGGGTCAAACTTTAGTAATAGGATTTTAAGCTCCTTCATCAGTCCCTAATTAGAACTAGATCCCCAACTGGATGTTTTTGTCTCTTTTCCCCTTTAAATTGAAGATATAAACTAGGTCACCATTATAGCAAGAGATAGTTTCTCTCAACTCACCTGAGCATTTCGCCTAGTGATAAAGCTCCTGCTGAAGATATTCATAGTTCTGTGCATTCAATCCCTGCTACAGCTTTGAGAGGAGAAACCAACCACTTTCAATGACATGATATTTAGAAGCAAACCTGATGATGATGTATATTTAAAAAATTCTTAGCAGGAACTTAGCAAAAGCCTGCATCAGGCGTAGGCTTCCCAAAACCTCCACCGAAGGCCCGCCCTGCCACTGGGAACTTAGCAGAAGCCTGCATCAGGCATAGGCTGCTGGAACCTCCACTGTGGGCCTGCCCTGCCACCGAGAACTTAGCAGAAGCCTGCATCAAGGGTAAGTTGCCAGAACCTCCACCATGGGCCTGCCCTGCCACTGAGAACTTAGTAGAAGCCTGCATCAGGGGTAAGTGGCCCAGAACCTCCACCATGGGCCAGCCCTGCCAGTGGGAACTCAGCAGAAGCCTGCATCAGGGGTAAGATGGCAAGAAGCTCCACCGAGGGCCCACCTTGCCACCTGGAACTCAACGCAATCCCGCCTCAGGTGTAGGCTACCTGGAACCACCCCTGTGGGCCTGCCCTGCCACCAGGAACATTGAGGAGGCCCGCCCAAGACTGAAAACTGCCCTAGACTGCTACAGATGGGCCCATCCTCCCACCTGGAACATTAGAAGATCTCAGCAGTATCCAGTTAGTGTGAGAAAATTTGGAAATTTACTCCCAGGTGGTGAACTTTGGACTATACCAGATTTACTGTATCAATGTGGTGAGTATACCCCTAAAATAGAGGTGTAAAGGGGATAAATAGGGCCAGTAGTAAAACCCCCTCCAACTAACTGTAAGACTTTGGTGTGCCTGAAAATAGTGTGTGTGATCCCCTCCTACACATAGAAAACACCAGGCAGAGTGAAAATGACAAAACAAAAAAGCAAAATGCAGTCTCAAATATATAGTTCACCAGAAGCAATGATAAGAGACGTTGAAATAGAGGACCCCAAAAGTAACACACTGGAAATCTCTGAAAAGATTCCCAGTGAAATAAAAAAAAAAAACAACTAACAATTATAAATATATATGTGCCAAGTACAGGACCACCCAACTATATAAGACAGACACTACTGGACATGAAAAACCAAATACACAAGACCACAAATATAATAGATCTTAACAGCTCATTGTAACAAAGAGATAGATCAACTAGACAAAAAGTCAACAAAGAAATAACAGAACTGAATCATACTGTGAGCAATTGCACTTAGTAGACTTTTACAGAGTGTTCCACCCACCCACATCAGAATACATATTCTTCTCAGCTTCACATGGGAAATTATCCAAAACAGACCATATATTATTCCATAAAATTTTCTTAAGTAAAGGCAAAGGTATAGAAATCATACCATGCATAATATCTGATCATAGTGCACTGAAATTGTAAATTAATGGCAAAAGAAATTGTAAAACCTTCATAAATACATGGAAATTAAATAACAGCTTTTTGAACAAACAGTGGGATACAGATGAAATTAAAGAAGGAAAAAACAATGCCTACAATTCAATGAAAATATAGAAACAACATACTGTAATCTGTGGGATGCAATGAAAGCAGTCTTAAGAGGCAAATATATAGCAATAAACTATCATATCAAGAAAACAAAATGAGCACAAATAAACAACCTTATGCTCCATCTCAAGCTTCTAGAAAAAGAAGAGCAAGCTAAACCCAAAGCTCATAGAAGAGAGAAAATTGTAAAGATTAGAGCAGAAATCAATGCAATTGAAGCTAAAAAATATACAAAGAATTAATAAATCAAAAAGCTGATTTTTGAGAGAATAAACAAAATTGAAAAACCCCTAGCTTACCTTATCAAGAGAAAGAAAGAAAAAACCCAATTCATGCAATAAAAACTCAAAAGGGAGAAATTACTACAGATCCCATGGAAATTCAAAAGAACACGAATACCTACTTTGAAAACCTGTACTCACATAGAGTGGAAAATACAGAGGAAATGGACAGATTTCTAGAAACATATGAACTACCAAAGCTCAACCAAGAATATATAGCAATTTTGAACAACCCAATATCACCTATTGAAACTGAAAAAGTAATTAAAAACTTACCAACCAAGAAAAGCTCAGGTCCTGATGGATTCACAGCTGAATTCTACAAGAAATTTAGAGAAGATTTGATGTCAGTACTCTTTAAAATCTTCAATGAAATTGAGAAAAATCAATCCTTCTTAAATCATTCCTGGAGTCAAGTATTACTCTGATACCAAAACCAGAGAAAGATCCAACCAAAAAAGAGAACTATAGGCCAGTCTCACTAATGAACATTGATGCAAAGATTCTCAACAAAATACTGCCACATAGAATGCAGAAAATCATCAAGAAGATTATACATCATGACCAAGTGGGGTTCATTCCAGGAATGCAGGGATGGTTTAACATACACAAATCAATAAATGTAATCCACCACATCAACAGAACCAAAAACAAAAACCACATGGTCATCTCAATAGATGCAGAAAAAGCTTTCAACAAAGTCCAACACATATTCATGATAAAAACCCTTCAGAAACTCAGAATAAATGGCGTCTACCTCAACCTTATAAAGGCCATCTATGACAAACCAACAGCCAACCTTATACTAAATGGGCAAAAACTGAAAGCTTTCACTTTAAAATCAGGAACAAGACAAGGATTCCACTCTCACCACTCCTTTTTTATCATAGTTCTGGAAAGACTAGCCAGGGCAATCAGACAAGAGAGAGAAATAAAAGGAGTAAAGATAAGAAAGGAAGACGTTAAAGTATCACTATTTGCAGATGACATGATACTCTATATAGAAGACCCAAAGTATTGCTTAAAAGATGGCAAGAGGTAATAAACAAGTTCAGTAGTGTAGCTGGATACAAAGTCAATGCTCAAAAATCAATAGCATTGCTGTACACAAACAAAAAACACTGAGAAAGAAATTATGGAAATATTGCCCTTTACAATAACATGTAAAAAAATGAAATTCTTAGGAATCAACTTAACTAAAAATGTAAAAGACATATATGCTGAAAATCATACTACACTTCAAAAGGAGATTGAAGAGGATACTAGAAAGTGGAAGCCTATTCCTAGTTCTTGTTTAGGAAGAACCAACATTGTGAAAATGGCTATACTCCCAAAACTGTTATACAGATTTAATGCATTCCCAATCAAAATACCATTGACATACCTCACAGATCTATAGAATACACTACTAAAATTCATTTGGAAACAATAAAAACCTAGAATAGCAAAGGCATTTCTAGGCAACAAAAGCAAGGCAGGAGGCATCTCAATTCCTGACTTGAAACAGTACTATAAAGCCACAGTGATAAAATCAGCTTGGTACTGGCAAAGAAATAGACCTGAGTATCAATGGAACATATTAGAAGATTCAAGAACAACTACAAAGACACTCAGCCACCTGATATTTGACCAAGGGGCTAAAGATGTACACTGGAAGAAGGATAGTCTATTTCATAAGTGGTGCTGGAAAAATTGGTCTCTATGCCAAAGACTGAAATTTGATCAAAGCCTATCACCATGCACAAAACTAAAGTCTAAATGGATCAAAGACCTCAATATTAAAACAGAAACACTAAATCTACTGGAAGACAAAGTAGGTAGAAGTCTTGGAGGCATAGGGGTAGGCAGAGAATTCATGAACCAAATGCAAACTGCATGGGAAACACTTCAAAGAATCAACAAATGGGATCTCACATTATTGAAAAGTTTCTGCACTTCAAAGAAAATCACCAATAGAGTGAAAAGAAAACCAACAGAGTGGGAAAATATTTTAACAAGCAACCCCTCAGACAAAGGACTTGTGTCCAGAATATATAAAGAATTGAAAAACATCATGTCCCCCAAATTCAAAGACCCTCTCCAAAAATGGGCATCTGAGATGAACACACAGTTCTCAGAGAAAGATATACAAATGGCAAATAAATACATGAAGAAATGTTCGCCATCACTGGTAGTTCAAGAAATGCAAATTAAATGAAGCATTGAGATTCCACCTTACTCCAGAAAGAATAGCTGCCATCAAGAAATCAACTGATAACAAATGTTGGCAAGGCTGCAGGGAAAAAGGAACACTGCTCCACTGTTCTTGGCAATCTAGACTTGTTCAACCATTATGGAAATCCATATGGAGTATTCTCAGAAGACTAGGATTGGAAGTTGCATTCAATCCAGCTATCCCCCTCCTGGGTATTTTCCCCAAAGAACTGAAAAGTTCATATCACAGTGATATATTTGCACCCATGTTCATAGCTGCACAATTTGCGATAGCTAAATCCTGGAAGCAGCCAAGATGCCCATCAACTGCAGAGGGGATGAAAAAGATGTGGCATTTTAATACAATGGAATATTACTCAGCTATAAAAAACAATGATCTTGAGGCCTTCATAGGCAAATGGAGACAACTTGAGACTATCCTCATTAGTGAAATAAATAAGAATCATATTTATAAATATCATATTGTGTCTCTAGTGTAAAAAATAAATAACTACAAGTGCAATAAAATGAAAATTTGTAATTGCTATTGTAAAAAAGAGAGGAAAAGAAAGTGCTCTAAGGGATATAACTGCATGTACGTTTGAGTGTGTAAAATAGATGACCATATTGGATCTTTGAGGAGAACTGTTTGTATTCTGACTGAATATTTCCTATGTACTCTTTAACTTTGTAACTTGAACAACTACATCCAGGATGACAGTACGTAATTTATAAATTACTGATTTCTTAGTGGGGCTTTTTCTCATTCTCCTTTTTCTTTCTTTCTTTTAGAATTCTGTATTGTTGCTACCCTTTTTTCTGTTTTGCTTTCTTTTCTTCCCTTTAAATAAAAATTTAAAATGTATAATTGCTATTGTAAAAAAAGAGGAAATATAAAGCGCTATAAAAGATATACCTGCATGCATGATTAGATGTGTGGGATTGATGACCCTATTTCTAGGTTCTTGTTGGATTCTTGAACAGATCTGTTTGCACTCTCACTGCTTTAGTGTCCACTTTGTGTGCTTTAATTCTGTAACTTGAATAACTATTTCTAAAAGAACAATATGTAAAGTATCAAGTAGTGATTTCTTACTGTTTGTCTTCTTTTGTTGAAATTCTGCAATATTTCTACCTTTTTCTTGTTTTTTTCCTCTTTAAATAAAAAAAGAAAAAAATTCTACTAAACACAGCTGTATCTAAACAAAAAAGACCTAAAGCAGTGTCACCAAAATTCAAACCACAATAATAATAGGTAATTAACAATGGTTACTATATTGCATATCATTATGTTTAAAGTCCTTGCTAAGATTACAAGATATTGGCATAAAAATGATCTCTAATGAAGAAATACAAATGGAAAATAAATATGTGAAGAAATAGCTGAACATCATTGTTCATTTGAGAAATGCAAATGAAAAAAATCATCTAGATGGACCAGGAATATAGCTCATTGGCACAAAAGCCTGACTGGCAAAGACAAAAGCATGAGGTTGTGAATTAGATCTCTGATAAAAAAAAACAAAAAAACAAAAACACTGAGACTCCATCTCACTCCAGAAACAAGATTATCGTTAAGAAATAAACCAAGATTCATGATTCATAATCTATTGCACAAGCAGTTTGAGTCATTTTCAAACCAGATTTACAGTGCAATATTCACAAACATTTATTTTACATCTTGTATATGCCAAGCACTTTGTATTCTAGGTGCTGAGATTTCAGTCCCTTAAGAAATGTTCAGTCTAGGGCTGGGAATTTAGCTCCGTGGCTTAAGTGCCTGCCTGGCAAGGGCAAGGTCATGAGTTCCATCTCCAGTACAAAAAAAAATGTTCAGTCTAGTATCATCTTAGGACAGAAAATGTTCTTTAGTTTGAAAATCCTCAAAAAAGCAAGGGAAGGAGAACTCTTGCCCACACTTGTACTCATTTGTTGTGCTGAAACTACATCAAGTATCATTCTTCTTTCTATAGCCTGAGAAACAGGTGAACCCTTCTCTGCCTCTGCTTGCCAGATGCCAATATTTATATGCTTGCTTCCTGCAGGCAGCCAGTGTGAAGAGGGACACACAGCCAGGTAAGCCCTGTGCACCCACAGGCCACCAATGGAGACCCTTGCTCCTTTCAGGCAGCCATCACCCACCAGACAAATCATAAAAACACACCCCTGTGTTCCTTCCACCATCACAAGAGTCCCCGTGTAGATGTTCAGGCTCAGAGAAGAAACAGCCCCACCACCATGCATCCCTGGCCAATAAGGAAGCCCCATTGTAGTTGCATGAGTCTGAAGAAGCTTTGCCCATGACCTGGTATCTCCCTGGGAACCTGGTATCATAGAATCCCAGGTGACTGTGCCATGGAGGAGCAGCCAACCTGGGAAATGCCTAGGACACCACAAAGATATATGTTCACCCATATTTAGAGCAGCAAAATTTGTCATAGCTAAATCTTGGAAATAACCCAAATGCCCATCACCTGATAAATGAATATAAAAGATGTGGTATTTTTATACAGTGCAGTACTATGCAGCTGTAAAATCAGCCATATGTTTAACAGTGTTAACTCTAGCAGAATGGAAAGCAATCTATAATGGGATAAAAGATGAAAAATCATTTTATGCAATATTTTTAAAGTGTGAGAGAAGAAACAAAAAAGAAGTGGGAAGAGAAAGGGAACAAAAGTGAGACATTAAGACAGAAAAATCAAAATAAATAATGAAAATATATGATAAAATTTAAAACAAGTAAAAGCAAACAAAATCAAAACAAAAATGAGGGCAAAAAGTCCTGGAATCTTTCTTTTGGAGGGTATTTGATCTGAAAAGTTACTGTTAGAACAACTACTTTTGGAATTTGCCATGTTGGGTTGTGAGAGGGTTTTGAGTTCCACACAGCATGTCTCTTCTCAGTTCCAACCAAAATATGTAAAACCTGTCAGAGCACTGTAAACACTGATCCCAACCCCTATTTGCCAACAATTTTGAATTAAGGGAAAGTTGTCCCCTGCAAGGTTATAATTAGTTTGTAGGCCTCTGTTTTTACCCTTGATGAAGGGACATCATCACAATTAGGATGTATCTGCCAGCCTCTCTCACCATAGGAATCTTCACTGATGAGACTTGTGTCTCCTAGGTCCAAGGTCCCCCAATAGATTGCTAAGTAACGTGGTAGACTTCAGGTAGCATATATTTTTCTTACTTCATATTAATAAAGAAAGAGTAGCTTTATACTATTTATAAAATTGATGGAATTGTGTCAGAATACATCAAACAATAAAAAGAAAACCAAAATAAACAATGTCAGAAATGAAAGAGCATATCTTACAGATATGTAAATGACAACATATTATGAACATTTTACTTTAGCGATTGAAAATTTATAAAAATGATTAATTATTTAGAGAAAAAACAATTTGCTAAACTGCAGGAAATAGAAACCTGAGGACTGCATGTCTTTGAAAGGACTAGACTGTGCTGTTATGATTATTTTAAAAGAAAACAAAAATAATTCAGTTGCAAGTCTCTTTAATGATTTGTTGTTGTAATTTTCTTATTCAAAAATTTATACCACTCTTTTATAGATCTTTGCAAAGAATAAGAACAAATAAAACATTTTTCATTTCATTTATGAGGCAGCATGACTAACTTAAAGTCTGAGATATAAAATGAACACTACAAAATGAATTTCCTATGAATATGGTCGCAAAATTTTTAAGTAATGCATTAGAGAATCAAATTCTGTGTTATATAAATTGGGTCATTTAACATCATTAATCAAGGTTATACAAATTTGTAATTTAATATCAATCAATGCAGTTCATTTTACTTTTTATGTTATAAAATTTTATGTTTTTTTATCTTGGTAGATAAAGAAAACTAATTTTTAAAATTTATAGTAAGACAAAATTTAACTGAGGAACAAATGTAATTAATGGTTAAATGTAATTAATGGTAAATTAATGGTTAAATTTTAAATGGAACATTACCATATTATATTTTCAGAAATTAGCCCATTGAAAGAAGGAAATATAAGCAGCTCCTCAGAATACTAATAGAAATATTAGAAAGATAGATAACTAAAAATTTCTTATAACATAAATCACTTTAAAAATGGTAGAAATAAGAGCATGTTATGTCAGTGAAAAGATACAGAAAAGGTATGTAAAAGTTTCAAAGTATGGAATCCAGGAAAACACCCACAGCTCAAGTCAATTTACTTGTGCCAAAACAACAAGAGCAGTAATGCTAAGAAAGCTCATATTCCAAGAAGTTATGCTTCTTTTACTGTAAATTAAAAGTTCACAACTTACAAGGAAGGAAAAAAATGCATGATAACTATTAACTTGTATGGTAATAACAAATTGCTTTGCCATATGGAAAAATGGTATTTTTAAGAAATCATGTTAAATAAATTGCACATCATTTTAGAGAAAAAGAAAAATCTATGAACTTAACTCATATTTGGTAATTTACTGTTATCCATTTTTTGTTTTTAAAGTTATAGTCCTCTGTGCTCAATCATTATAGGAAAATATTAAATTGAATACCTTAAACAAATAATTCATGTTTTAATTTATATGTGATGCTATAAGTAGCATAAAGAAATCTTTTACCATTTTGTTCTGTCCTCCCTAAGATAAGAATCATCTCTTTGTCCAGCATATCTGCTGTTGTAGTCAGGAGTTGTGATGAGAACAATTAGAATCAGGACACAGAATTTATAATATTGTTTTATGATGGTCACCCAGAGTCTAACACAAAAAAGTGCAGGAAAGCTGTCCACAACACTAAAGGCACAGAATATCCAGACAAGGCCCTAGATCCCACAGCAATGTCCTTCATGAGTCCAGATGAAGACCTAGAGCCCATAACAGTGCCTCCCATGAGTCCAGCTGGAGGTCTAGAGCCCAAGATAAAAGATCACACTACTCTGTTTTAATGGATCTGCACTGGGAAGGCCCAAAGGTCAGTGGTGGAAGCTAGAAAGTCTATGCCAGCAGGATAAAGGAGCTGTGCCAGTCGGTTGAGGGTTCTACATTGGAGCTGAGAAATCACGCACAAAATAAAGACAAGTGCTGTTCTGAAAAGTACCACAGCCATCCTCAGTGACATGGAGGCCCCAAGTTCCTCTGATGATAAGAACAGTTGAGTATGTGCCAGAAAGACAACATGACAAGTTTGTCCTGGAGATTAAGTGGCACACGTCTTCCCCTCCAGAGCCAGGAAGTGATGCTCGATGTAAGGACCAGAGCTCCCCCAAAGTGAACCACAGCCACTCTCACCAACAAGGTCCTGAGCTCCTCTCATGACAGTGGTTGAACTCACACTGGGGAAACTAATCATAATGAGCTCCTCCAGGAGAACTAATGGCTCAAATAGCAACATGTAGGAGAACCCACAATCCCTCCATGGAAGACACCATGTTTCTATTTATGCTGGCAACTTTCTTCTGGTGGAACATCTATGCTCAGCACCATGCTGATTTAATGCAGCTGGTGTTAAGTTGATCACCAGCTTTTAATCAATAACACCCACACTGTATATAGTACCTTTCTATTATTCATTTAGTAGCTGAATTGGTTAGTCAGAAAACCATCATTGTATCACAATGCAAGTGTCAAAAAGCTCTGATTTTGCTTAATAATGGCCCCCAAATCATATAGTGGTAATGATAGCAATTCTGATATTCCAAAAAGAACATACATTCCTTAAACTGAAAGGAAAAATGTACGTGATGAATTTACCAACAGGTAAGGAGAAAGTCTATTTGAAATATTTGTTTGTCTGTTATAACTCAAACTGCAAATGTTACAATTGCAGAATCTGGCACATGTTTTGTTAAGATGAAAAACTGTACTAAATTTGTAGGTAGAATATATGGGTTGACTGATGGCAAACTGTTGAGCATAAAAGCACAGAAACTATAAAAGAATTCACCAAGTAATCTGTTGCAGGAAGTCACACCAAATCAATTATTGAAAGTAAGGAATGGTTATGCCAACTCAGGAATGTATTTTGACTGAAAAGATGCAAAAATATAGCATGATAAAGACATTTTTGCTTCATTTTACAGTTGAAAAAGTTGATAAAATAAGGAGAACATCTAAAAGAAATCATAGGTTGCAATAAAACTTAGCTATTCCAGAAGGTGTACTATGGACCAGATGTTGATAAAAGTGCAAAAGAACACCAGGGTATAAAAGGCAGAAGAACAGAGTACCTGGTACTGTGTGGCAGGGCTGCAAGTAAAACCAGGTAGTGTAAAGAGCAAAGAACCCACACATTTTCAAAGCAAAACAAAGTTTATTTTTTATGTTCCAGCAGTAAAATCAGAAGTTGTAGGTGATGATAGTCTCATTTATAAAATATTTCAAAGAACGTTTCATAATAGAAACCAAAAATATAGAAATAAAAAGAAACAGAAAAACAAGCAAAATATTTTGAAGAGGAAGTGTTGAAATTATTTAAAGCCACACTAATAAAAGATAAATACACTTAGCCTTCTTGAACCTATTTTCTAAGAAAATAATAAGTTCACATTTTTACCTGCAAATACAACCTCATTGCATCAGTTCTTGAACTTAGAAACATTCACTTTTTCAAGGCCACACATGTTTATCTAGTATTTGCTTTCATTTTATCAGAAATTGGGGATATTAATTTGGATGTTAGTGCTGGAGATCATTCATTATTGGTGTTGAAATAAATTCCAAACTTTAATTGGTTAATTAAAACAAGAGATAAATAATTGGCAAAAGGACTGATGGAGTGAAGGGATAAATATTTTTAAAAAGCTTCTTGAGCATTAATTGAAAAGTTAATGAAATCATTCAAACATCAAGGCAAGTTAGTGAATAAAGATTTGCCAATAGACTTGGTAAAGCGGAAAACATCTTGAAAAAGATGAAGTGATAACAAACATGGAACAGGATGGATTAACTAAGCCTTCCACAGAAAAAGAAGAATATAAAGGTGACTTAATTAGAACCAGCAATGCACACTTTAATGGAATTTCCCAAAGTATTTTCGTTCTGTAGATATTAAAATTCAAATAATGAAATTAAATCTTAGTGAGAATGCAGCACTAAAAACATTTATATTATCACTGAAGAATTATAACATCTGTGACAACACTTTAATGGGTGCAAAAAAAGAACAACTTACAATTACAATGTTCTCCCAAAAGCTTTCAGTAAAACAAAAGACAAAACCACAAAATTATCCAACTCTAAATGATTTCCAAACATTTAAATCATTTGCTCCTGACATCCAACCATTGACATGTTCATGCCTCACTGACCCAGGATTATGTGAATAAGATAATCTTCTTTCTGCCACATTTTTAGAAGGTCACTAAACAAAGACATTGCATCATATCACATTTTTCTAAGAAAAAGTAGGTGAATATAGTATAATAAAGTGTTTTCAAACAGATCACATTCATGTATTTTAACACAGACTACTGTTATAGCTGTTCTATTTTGTAATTGTTATTAATCTCTTATTGTGACTATTTAAAAAAATTAAACTTCAACATTGTGTATGTATGTAGGATAAAACAGTGCATGGTCTGAAACTGTCTATGCTTTCAGGCATTGCCTGAAGTTTCTTGGAACATATGGTCCACAAAAAAGGGGAAAAATTTTATAGAACAAAATTCCAAATGGACTACCAACCTAAACAATTTAAAATACTAAACGATTAAGTTGCTATAAATGTATAAGAACTTCATACATGCATCAAAGTTATGAGGAACAATTTTAAAAGATACAAAATTTAGTAACCATATGGGAAACACATATGCTGCAATTAAATAAAAATATTGTTTGTCAGAAAATGCAAGTAACAGTGTGACAGGATTCTTTCTCTTTAATTAATTCATTTTATAGGTACATTTTAGATTTACATAGTGATCATATTCATCACAGAGAATATACACCTGTACATGATATATCTTGATTCCTCTTTTTTCCCATTATTATAGTTCCCTTCAGTTCATCTTCCCTTTATTATTTCCAAAATCTTTGTTTCTATGTTTGCCTTTTTTCTTTTTTTGAAACTGGAATATATAAATAATTGGAAAAAAATCAATAGGAAAATAGAAAATGTTACGAAGAAGAGAATTGCAACCAAAGAATTTGATAGAATTATGGACAAATATTTTAAAGATTTATTCAGAAAAATTCACTTTAGTGATAAATGTGCACATAAAAACACCTTTGGTTAGTAAGAAAATACAAATTTTAGCTACATATGCGCCAGAATTGACAAAATAAAAGGACCGAAAATACCGAGGTATTAAGATTTTAAAGCCCTTAAAATTCTAGTAACTTACCTGTAGAAACATAAATTAACAAACATTTAAGAAAAATGTTTGGCAGGATCGCTAAAGTAAACAAAAGCACTTTTTGTGGTCTAGCAACTTCAGTGTAATCAAATTTTAGCAGAAATTTGTATAGTTGATCACTAAATCATAGAATAATGCTAATAATGTCCATAGCAACATTATTCATGATACACAAACATGCAAACAATGCCAATGTTCATAAAGAGTATAATAAATTCACTTCAGTTTATTCATACAATTAAAATTTATACAACAATTAAAATACAGCCAGCATAATATCATGTGTGTCACAAAACAGTATTAATCATAAGCAATGTACACAAAATTATATGTAACAAATTCAGGTTTTAAAAAAAAACTACATTGTTGAAGGTAGGATTCATTTGTAGAAAAGAAAAAAAGGGACTTTATTTCTTGATCTGGGTGTGGTAGCTATAGCTCTTTTCATTCTGAAAATTCATTGAACTGTCCACTTAGATGTATAGATTTCATCATGAAATTTACATGAAAACAGCACTTGATAGTTAATTGGCATCCATGTAAAGATGTTACATGTAAAGCAAGATCAGAAAGTTGATTTTTTTCTATGAATGACAGTATTGTGAAGAAAATAACCTTGAATGAAATTCTTGAAGTGGAAAAAAATTGACACATTGGAGAAAACTGAAAGGAAACTAATTTTCCAGTTTCAAAATTGGTAATGAAAATTAAAAGAGATGTAACTGGAAAACATCCATGAAGATTATGTAGAGGATTATAAACTTTATATATACAACACAGAAAAGCTGAGAAGAATTTTAATCAGCATCATGGTATATTCCAATTTACTGGTCATTTTTACACATTGAACGTTGTGATAATAATGTACTGAAGTGGAGCAAGAAAGGCGTTAGCAGACAGATTAGGAGACTCCACAAGAAATGATAATATTTTGTGCAATGTTTGAGGCAGTGAAATTCAAACTAGGTGGAAATGTTCAAGGAAAATTTTGGAAGTAGATTGAGCACGAATTTGTGACGAATTGGCTGACAGAACTAAAGAAGGCATACTTATCAGTTGTGACTCCCACTTTTCTGACTTGTTTAACTAGATAATGCTAGCAAGGAAAGGAAGACTGAATAGGTAGTTTTGAATAAAGCATACAAATTAACTTTAGATAAACATAATTAATAAATTTAATTGTGGCAAATATAATATGTAATTGAACACCTTAAACATTTTCAGTGTATACCTTTATAATCTTAAGTATATTCATACTGCTTTGCTATCTTTTTAAAATTTTTTTTATTTAAAGATAACAAAATCATGTAAAGGGTAGAGATCATACAGAATTTCAAAAAAAAGATAAGCAATAAGAAATCACTAGTTGATAAATTACATATTGTCCTCTTAGAAATAGTTGTTCAAGTTACAAAATTAAAGCATACAAAGTAGATATTCAAACAATGAGAGTGTAAACAGCTATGCATGCATGAATCTCAACATGTATTTCTATCCTTTCTGTATTAGAGGGAAAAACAAAACATAGCAAGACAAAACAATATAAATTCCTATAAAAACAAGAAAACAAAAAATCATATAAAAACACAGTACAAGGTGATCTACAATGATTACTGTGTTGTTTCTTATTATCTATAATAGAATTGTCTATATCATCATGCATCAATGAATATAGCAGTATAATTGAATATAGCAGTACATAACAATATTAGTAAAAATAAAATATTGTAGACATTATAAAACTTCAAAGGCAGGTAATAATCAAACCAGATTGGATATATTAGTTGAATCTTGTCATCTTAAGTGCAGTTGTCTATACTCTCTGACTTGATACTATCAATCATAACAACTTTAAATAAAATCTATCAATACAAAACAGAGATCTAACAAACCAGATTCAACTACGATCACTCATGGTAAAACAGTATAGGTTATACAGAGCAGTAAATTAATAGGAAATTAATGATGATTACTGTACTATATCCTATTATTTTCAGAATTACTGTCTGTGCCCTCAAATCTATTACAGGTAGAATGTCTGGAACAGAATATAATACATCTAAGCAGAGTAGTGTGAGTAATGTGGGTTTTAAATCCTGGTGCACTATTAACAATATAGTGTATCAAGGCCATCTATGTTAGAGATTCTAGTTATCCTTCTCTGCCTCATTTCTGCTATGCTATTTTTCTGCCTTTGTTTGTATAGTTTTCTCTTTCATTACACTGCCTGCCCCATTCATTGAGTCCTTTCTCCCACTGTTCATGAAATCCTGGCATTTTTTTTCTCTCTCTCTAGAATGTCTTTCAGTATTATCTGTAGGGTTGGATTGGTGGTCACAAACTCCCCCAGTTCCTCTTTGTCATGGAAGTTTCTTGTTTCTCCATTAATTTCTAGTGACAGTTTTTCAGGGTACATCAATCTGGGCTGGAGGTTATTTTCTTTTAGGGCTATGAAGACTTCGCTCCAAGCTCTTCTTGATCTGAAGATCTGTGTTGAAAAGTCAGCCATGATCCTGATGGACTTACCTTTACAGGTAACCTGTTTCTTTTCTCTGATGTCTTTCAGTATTTTGTTTTTATATTGAATTTCTGGTATCTTGATTATTATATATCTGGGTGTAGATCTGTTTTGGTTGTAGGTGGCTGGGGTTCTGTATGCCTCACACAACCGAATGTCATTTTCTTTTCCCATGCTTGGGAAATTTTCCTTAATTATTTCCATGAATAGCTTTTGTAATTCACCTGTTGGTATTCCTGGTTCTTCATTCACATTTCTTAAATTGTAGATTCTCTTGTCATCTTCTAGCCTTTGTACTGTTACTGCCTGTTTCCTTGTTATTTTTAAGAGCTCTTTCCTTTCATGACCACACATTGCAAACTTGTCTTCAAGTTTGATAGTCTATCCTTAGTTTCTTTTAAGGCTTTTTGCCAGCTTTCAATGCAGTTTTTAATTTCCTTGTAGTCTCTTTGAATCTGCTTCTTGAATTCTATGCATTCTTTATATTCTTTATCAAATATTTCTCCCCTTTTTTTGCTTTGTAATCTTAAATGTATTCATATCCCAAAAAAATTCCATTATGCAAATCTAAAATTACACCCATTACAAAGCAACTACTCAGTCCCTCTCCATATCTGTGGTACTCGCTATTGTACTTTCTGTTTATATGAATTCATTCTTTCAGATATCACATATAAAGAGAATAATACAGTATTTTTTGTGATTGGCTTATTGCACTTAGCATAATAAATTCATGGTTTGTCTGTGTTCTAGTAGAATTTTCTTCCTTTTTAAGACTAAATAATTTTCCATTCTACGTAAATATCACATTTCCTTTTTTATTTGTCTATTGATGAGCTTCTGTTTTGCTTAATTTCTGGTCATTTAAGTTTGTAATAGTAATAAGGTAACAGTAAATTGGAGGAGAGAGGTTATATTCACTATATAAAATAAATGACATGTTAAGAGAAATACAAAGATAAGTTGTTTAGACACTAATGTGAAATTTGTTGTTATTAGATACCAACAGATAAAAGAATTTCTTCCAAAATCTATTTTATAGAATTGAACTTGCCATGCATAATTTATTTGTGTGGAAGTAATGTTACTGAATCAACATTCTACTTTTGTTTTTATTATTATGAACATATTGACTGCAATAACGAAATAGGCAAAGTGTGGAAGACTTCATGAACTTGAAATTTATGAATAGACCAATCAAAATTTTAAGAATAAATTAGCTTATTAAATATCAGAGATTCTCTAAATTTTTAAAGGTGTTATAATTTATACCATGAACTTGTCATGGTTGGAAAATAATGTTACTCATAGATAAAATTATACTGATGTTGCATGTTGATTTCACTACAAGTGTGTATTAAAGTATTAGAAAAAGAAAATCAATGCATAAAAGGTTGAGAAGAAAGCATAAATATAAAAAGTAGGCAAACAGGACTAAGCAGTAATACAAGAAAAGTATTAAGGGAAAAGAAGAAACATCTTTCTGGGTCAAGAATATTGTAAGGTGCTTAGATGAATTAAGCTACTAGGACTTCCTTGATCATTTAGCAGAATGACTCCTTATTCAAAATTTTGTACAGTATATGTATGCAGGTTAAACTTTTGTGTACATGTAATTTATTTCTTATAGGTCTACCTGAATGGATGCACCATCAAGAAAACTATGTGAAAACAAGTGGTTTTTTTTTGAATTAGCCACTTTCCTCTGTAGGGAGGAGAAAATTTTTGAATGCTTTTTATAAAGTTGAACAAGAAGTCAAAAGACAGAATTTTTTTCAAGTGTGGGTGAAACAGTGTATTTGCATCTCAAATAGTTTATTAAAGATGACAAGATAAGGTTTGAAGTGGGTCTTTAGAAAGACTTTAAAGCTAATAAGTGCATTTTATATTATTTCTACTAGACTTGTTTCAACAGTGTAGTCTGATATTTCATTAGGTTTGGGGTCATTATAAAACTCTTCAATTAAGGGTAACAATCTGAAATAGTTTTTGGCATTTTAATAAAAACATTTTATTTTCAGTGATTTACAATGATGACATTGGTTTTCCAAACAGTAAAATCAATACTTTACAATTTTACAAATTTCATTGTTAATATTTTGCTTCTATAGACATTTGTTGTTCCTATTTTGTCAAGGCTCTTCTGGAAAAAAGTTTGTAAACCAGATTTCATAGGTGAAATTTATGATCTGACACATAGTTATTTTTCCTTGTTATTTAGACTAAATCTGAAGTAACCTGAAAAGTCTTTCAATTCCAGATTATAAACAAATGTTGCTTTCATATGTTTTCCTTGCTGTTATGTGATTCTGCAATAGAAATGAAATATATCTTTAGGCTCAAGAGATATGATGGAGTTTACTTGATACTCAACATGTGGTTAAATGGAACAATATCATCAACCATGCCTAGTAACAATTTCGAAATGCTGATAGCTGGATAAATGAAGCATTAATTTTATTACATGAGAACAGAGAAAAAGAAGATAATACTTCAAAAATTTACTCTAAATAAATTTTATTTTGTTTAATAACTAAGTATAAATATCAATGTAACTCCTAAGGTTGTTTTTTAGTAAAAGACTTCTTATGGATTTAACACAATACTAAACATCATGAATTATCAAACGAAGTATACGAACACAGACACTAATTAAGAATATGCTCTGTGCCATTACCTGTCTTAAGCAAATTGCCTGAATCATATCATTACATTCTCAAATTTATAAAGAAAAACAATTATCATCCTTGTTCTAAAGATAACAATAGTGAAGTACAGAAAATTTCTTTTTCAAAGTTATGCACATACTAAGTAGCAGAGCCTTGATTCAAATTCAGTCTGTGTGCCTTTAGAGCTTGAACTGTTATTGGGAATACTCTCCTAACTATAGTGCTGGAGATGATTAGTCAGAGAAATGGGACTACAGGGTCATATAACTGAATACAATCAATTAGAAAATCATGTATAATAATGTATGCTACTATCAGGGATCACAAACGGACCCTATTTCTTGCTTAGTTACACTCATTGCCTTCCTTTGCATTACATTTGTGATTTGTTTTAAGAGCTCTCTTGCTCAGTAAATTTAAGGATGCTAAGATATGATGTCCTGTGTTTTCTTTTCCTGCTTTCCTTGTACTCACAGGTGGTGTGGAAATAGTTTATTATACTCTTGCTACCCAAATGTCAATCCTAAACTTGCATTTAAAATATATTGTTCTGATCCACCTTTACAACCGATTTCCAAATATGATTAACATTTCTTCTCCTACCTGCTGTTTATTTTGTATTTCTTCTGTCACAATCTTAATTTGAGTTTGTCACAGGCATGGATGTCCTAACATCCCAAAAAGGGTCTCCATAACAATTGTTTGCATCTTTCCTCCTTGAATAATTTCATTCTATATCTCACTGATGATTACTCATAAATCAGTGTTATTGTATCATTTTCCAGCATAAAAATCTCTCATTGAAGAACCATAAAGTACTTTTTGTTAAAATTCCAGCTTCTATAATATCAACTAAGTATCAATTTTAAAATTCTGTATTTATTTAAATCACATATATCAGAAACAATTATAATGTAAGTGTTGCCTTCTCTGAGCTAAAATTGTTCCATTATACTGAAATTTTCATCAACAATATTCCCATTTTTTCTAAAATCATGTAACATTCATATTAAAACTCTATTTTGAATTCTACCTTTTGCAGGATGAACCCTGTGTCACAACTATTGTTCCCTTTTCCAAATGTTTTTAATGATGTACTGACTTTAAATCATAAAATCACATCATTAAGATTGAAAGTAAAATTCATAAATGTTAAAAAAAATTTTAGTTTATTCTACAGTTTATATAAAGTCCTTAAATTCTGATATTTCATTTATCATTATGGCAATTTCAATCAGAGTAAGTGCATTATATTATGAGACAACAATTTCATCTTTCTACAGTTCAAGAATCGCTTTCTCTGCTAAGGTGAAATAAGCATTCCATGAAATTTGTTCATGGTCGATATTGTGAATTTTATTTCAGAAGATCATGAGCTTATAGATATAATATGTAAATTAAAATGATTTTTAAAATAGAAGTTAATCAGTTGTGGAAGGTAAAATATAATCAGAGCCAGAGCCAGACATTCCTGCAAGTTAGTCAAGAGACTGATGCAAGAGGCTGACAAGTTCTAGCCCAACCAAGGAAAATTTACTGTGTTAGATTCATTATTTCAAAAAGCAACAAATCCTTAATTTTTCCCTTAAAATAATCTGTTCTAAATGAATATCACACTTGCTTGTGGCTCACAGATGTGGTTTCACACAAGTGGACTGTTTAAAGATATTTTTATCTTACACTGAATTGCTTATCCCTGTGGATAATGAGATCATTTTGGCTTCAGTAATTTTATCCATAAAATTACTGCATGATATGGCATCATGTTCCATATTAAAATGAGTAATGTACATAAAACACGTAAATAGTGTCAGAATAGTAGATTTTTCAGTGTTTGCTATTAGCTATTATTCTGTTTAATATTTTGCTCTGTGGAAGTGAACTAAAGTGTCTTTATTCAGTCCTTTGATTTAAATAATATTATAAACATAGTATGTATTCAAATATCTCATTATTCATTTGTTGACCACCTATTGAATATTAAAAAACAGATTATTTTATTGCTAATCAGCCTGAATCAATTGAAATATCAATTCAATTTATGTTTATATGTAAGAATGGTGTAAAAAAACAAAAAAGCAGGATGAATTAAGGAGGAAATATAAGCATCTGAGAGATTTTTTTGAGTCCCACAAAAATTGAGAAAAATGTGTTTTTCCTAGCAAAAAACTAACAAATTATGAGAAAGATTCATTTTTGTTATTGAACATTAAGTGGTTATTAGCAATATGACTTGGTAGTTTCATATATTAATTTTTTAAATAATAGTTTCAGTAATTACAATACTGAAAAATTAGAAGCAACATACAAGTGCAAAATAGTCCTTCAGTAATAAGAATAATAATGAATCCATAAATTATTGATAAATACGTATTCTATGTATTCTATGTATACTAACTAACTACATATTGATAAATATGTATTCTATATATAGAGAGAGATGGCCACATCATGAAGTTAAAAAGATAGCTAGCAGAATAGTGTTTCCAGTAACATCCCATGATCCTTTTATAATCTGTATATGGAAAGGTCTGATGGTTATAATAAATTTGGAATTGAAGTTAGTTTGTAATTTCTACTTTAGTGCCCATCAGTGTGTTGTATTTTTCTACAATAAATATGTATCATACTTTGACTGAAGTATGATACATATTATTTTATAAGGAACATAAGGAATATTTATGCACAAAATTTTACTATGTTCAAAACCTACACACATATCACTTATTCCTTGCAACACTCTGATATTGCAGATGAAGGACAGTATTCCAATTTGAACTTTAAGAAATCAAGATTGCATCCTTTATTAGTGTCAAAACTAGGGCTAGAATGTGATATGTTTATATATTTGTATGCTGAAGATGTTGGAGTTTATATCAACAATGTTTATTAGAATTGTTTACTGATTCAGTTTTAAGTAGTAAATGATGAATATTCTTTCATTCCAGTAATTTTTCTCTGCTCTTTATTACATTTATTAAATAATACTTCCCACAAAACAGCAAAACTCCAAGTCAGCTTAAAATTTACCTTCTGTCACATTTTCTTTGTTTTTATTCAATGAGAACATCTTACAGCTTAAGCTAATTGTGATAAGTGAATTAAGTGCTTTAAAAAATTAATGTTTGTGTGAGGACTATTTGATGCATTGGGCAAGTAATTTTCTAGGAGCAAATATAGTATAAGAATACCTTTTTTCTCAGTGGTAATTTTCTTAGAGGTAGTAATTTTCTTATACACTTGGAAGGAAAGAACAAATTCATTACACAAAATCTGTAAATCACTGTTATTAAGTTTAGTCTTGTATTTATAGAAACAATTACAGATTTTGAAAGAACTGGTAATGCACAAGATGAATTAGAAACGCAGTAGAGATTCCTGTAAAAAATCATGAGAAAATTATTAAGTGATGAGAACATAAAATGGCAAGGGAAGCAGGAGTCCGTGAGAGCAACTATGGTGAAGTGCCTTTTTAAAAACATTTTCTCTTATATCACAGGTTGCAACAGTCCAAGAACATAACTCCATGGAAAGTTACAACAAAGGCATATTCTCACTAGCTAAAGGAGGATGAAAGAAGAATGAAAGGAGACCCCATAATAATAACAACCTTACTATAGGCAAAAATACAAAATATCAGCAGTCTGATCCCAAATTCATCAGTGAAAATTACACATATAGTCAAATCTGCCATTATAACTCTACTGTCAGGTAGAAGACAAAGCTGTCATCCAACATCATCCTCCAGAATGAAGTTGGAAAGGATCTAGCAGTGATCCAGAGTTTTCATCACTGTCAGATAGTAATGGTATAACTATCTCAAGGAATTTTAAAGAAGACTTGGACAACCAGGATTTTCACATGAGACCTGGCCTATGAGAAGCACAACTCTCTACTGGCATGAGAATCATAAAAAAAAAACACTACAGCAAGGTACATAACTAAGTAGCAAGGAGATTTCCTCTCTAAACTGGAGGTTATTTGAACTTTAATAAAGAAGTGTCCATATTTAACAATACTATTTGCAAAAGTAAATGTCTAATTCAGGGCTTGCACTTTTTATGTCCCTGAAACAATAGCGAAATGTCCCTCCAAACTTGGTGTGCTAATGAAGGTTAAGTGAATCAATTGGATTTCAACTTTCATCTGAAAGGAAAAGAAGCAGAGTTCTTCTATGTTAACCACTGAGGTTCTAACAGAGGTATCAAAACTTAGTATGATTAAGTAAGATCAAGTGTTTCATGATGTAATACATCAGATGTACCTAGAATAAAATCTAATTCAATTCAGAAAAGTAAACCCAGAAATTCAATTTGACCCAGTTATTTTCCTTCTAAGTATCTTCCCAAAAGCTTTAAAGGCACTATATTATATTTATTTATACAAACTCACATATAAATGGCCTATAAAATCATCAACAGAAGAATTGATAAAGATGAAGTGTTTATGCACAATGTAGCATTACTTTTCCTTAAAAAGAATAAATTGAGTGTTTTGAAAGAAAATGGATGCATCTTGGTGAAGACCATGATGTTACATGAAAAATCAGACACAGAAGGTTAAATATAATGTTTTATCTTGTATGAGAAACTGAAAGGATAATCAAATAGATAACAAGAACAAGAATTATAGATAATTTTCAATTGGGGAGTTGATCAAGAGATGGTATAAGGGAGGAGATGAGGGAAAGGAAAGGGGTGCAAAATGAATCAAGATGTATTACACATATGTATTATTTCTCACAAGGGATACATTATTTATTGCAAACAAATGCTAGTAAAAAATAAAAACTGAAATAATAGTAAACTTAAAGATAGGACAATGGAAACTACTCAATCTGTATAAAACTGAGGTAAAAGAATTTAAAGCAAAATATAATACACACTCTGAATCATGAGAAAGCATAATACCAGTTCTCCCATTTTAGTCAATGGACATCAAGAATAGAAAAATGAGTGTACAGGTGAAAAACATTTAAATATATAACAGCCCCAAAGTTTTAAAATTTGAAAAATATCATGAAAAACCTACATATTTATGTTTAATGACTTGAATGTAGAAAAATTCCAATTAAATTCAAAAGATAACAACATTAATGCAATGGCCTGACAATTTTAAAGCAGTCATCAAAAAATAAAAAATGAGCAATTAAAAATAAAACAAGTTTAATGAAAATCAGTATCAACAAGACCATCTCAGCAAACACCTATAAGATATAAAGAAAAATAAGTCATGGGTATTTCAACTGCAGTATACATTAATCAAGCTAAAACTACTACAGTATTAAAAGGACATAGATAAATATAAATTCTTCAGAAAAGTATGCACAGTCTTCATAAGTATCTTATTACAAGAAATCAACTCTAAAATCTAGTATACAGACAAATCTAGGGATATTGTAAACATTTACAAGTAAATTTTGCTGGACAATTATGCTATTAATATGCACATAGTATAACCTGTAATTTTTTAAAATTTTATTTTACAGAGAATAAAACAAAAGAGGACAGAACAATGCAGATCAGAACAGAACAATACAAGCAACATAGCACTTCAAAAGAAGACAATTGGATTTCAACTGTAGCTACCATCATATCACTTTCTTTGAAATAGTTGAACATAGCGTCACAAACAGTAATATCAAACATAACATAATACAATAAAACCATTCAAGAGAATGAAACTATTACAAGGCATTCTGAACCAAATAGCAGAAAATTGACAATGGCTACTATAATATCTCATTTTCCATGAAAAATTGTTTATATTATTACACATATTAAAATCCAGTAAGACACAACATTATAGAACCAATGGTAATGGAAGAAAAAAAGAATGATAGGACTTCAAAGCAAGATGATATTAAGTCATCAATGGCTGCCATACTGTCTTGTTTTCTTCAAAGTAGCTGTTCCTACCATCACACATAATAAGGTCAAATAAAACAGAATAAAACCATTCCAACCAATGAATGAAAACATTATAAGACTTCAAAGCAATATAATGGGGAACCATGATTACCATAAAATCTTTTGTACTCTTACCTTTTCTTACACTAGGGAATCTATGCTTTATTTATATCTGTGAGTTTGATTTATTTTGCTCATGAGCATGGTCTCAAGTTGCATCTATTTATTTATAAATATCTCAATGTGATCATTCTTTATAGCTGAGTAGTACTCCATTGTATAAAAGTACCACAATTTTTTTATCCATTACTCACGTGATGGGCACTTAGGCTGTTTCAAAGATCTGGCTTCTACAAATTTTGCCTCTATAAACATGGGTGCACATATATCACTGTGGTATGATGTTTTCAGCTCTTCTGGGAATATGACTAGGAGTGCAATAGCTGGGTCAAATGCAACTTCCAATTCCAACTTTTTGAGAAACCTCCAGACTGACCTCCACAGTGGTTGCACCAGTCTACACTCTCACCAATAGTGCAAAAGAGTTCTTTTTTTTCCACAGCCTCACCAGAATTTGTTGTTGGTAGTTGTGTTGATCCTGGCCATTCTTTCTGGAGTGAGATGGAATTTCAGTGAGGTTTTAATTTGCATTTCTCTATGACTAATGATGATGAACATTTTGCCATTCATATTTCTTCATCTGAGAACTGTGCGTTGATCTCAGATGTCCATTTTTGGATTGGGTCTTTGAATTTCAGGGGTCTGATTTTTTAAATATCTTTATAAGTTCTAGACTGAAGTCCTTTGTCTGAGGGGCAGTTCACTAAGATGTTTTCCCAGTATGTGGGTTTTCTTTTCACTCTGCTGGACATTTCTTTCACCATGCAGAAACTCTTTAATAAAATGTGATCCAAGTTATTGATTCTGGGAAGTATTTCCTGTGCAGTTTGGTTCTTGTTCATGAATTCTCTACCTACCCCTATGTCTTCGAGATTTCTACCTACTTTGTCTTCCAACAGATTTAGTGTTTCTGTTTTAATATTTAGATCTTTGATCCATTTAGATTTTAGTTTATTACACAGGGACAGGCATGGGTCTAGTTTTAGTTTTCAGCATATGGATAGCCAGTTTTTCCAGCACCATTTATTAAAGAGACTATGGTTCTTCCAGTTAACATGTTTGGCCTCTTTAAAAAGATAAGGTGGTTAAGTGTGTTCATAGTTGTATCTTCTAGTCTATTCCATTGATCTTCAGATCTGTTTTTATTCCAGAACTGTGTTTATTTTATTGTGATAGCTTTGTAGTATACCTTCAAGTTAGGGGTTGTGAGGCCTCCTGCCTTGGCTTTGCTGCTTAGAATTGCTTTTGCTATTCTAGATCTCTTTTGGTTCCAGATGAATTTTAGGAGTGATTTCTCTAAATCTATGAGGTATGTTAGTGGTATTTTCATTGGGATTGCATTGAATCTGTCTAACAATTTTAGGAGAATGGCCATTTTCATAATATTTATTCTTTCCATCCATGAACAAGGGATGTCTTTCCATTTTCTGAGGTCTTCTTTGATTTCTTTTTCAGGGTATGATAATTTTCCTTATATAGCTAATTTATTTGTTTCAGTAGATTAATTGCTAAGTATTTCATTGTTTTGGATGCTAGTATAAAGGTTGTGGCTTCTTTTATTTCTCTCTCAGTGATTTTGTTGTTAGTGTATAAGAATGCTATTGATTTTTGAGTATTGACTTTGCATCCAGCTAGATTGCTGAATTTATTGTATCTAGGAGTCTTTCGATGGAGTTTTGGGGATCTTCTATGTAGAGTATCATGTAGTCTATAAATAATGCTAGTTTAACTTCCTCTTTTCCTATCTTTACTCCTTTTATTACTCTCTCTTGTCGAATTGCTCTGGCTAGTATTTCCAGTACTATAATGAATAGGAGCAGTGATAAGGGACATCCATGTCCTGTGTCTGATTTTAAGGTAAAGGTTTTCAGTTTGGGGTCACTTAATATGACACTGGCAGTTGGTTTGTGGTAGATAGCCTTTGCCATATTGAGGTAAAGACCATGTATTTCAGTTCTCTGTAAGGTTCTTATCATGAACAGGTGTTGCATCTTTTCAAAAGCTTTTTCTGTATCTATAGAAATGATCATGTGATTCTTACTTTTGGCTCTATTGATATTATGCATTACATTTCTTGATTTACATGTGTTGAACCATCCTGGCATGCCTGGGATAAATCCCACTTGGTAATAGGGTATAATCTTCTTGATGATTTGTTGCATCCTGTTTGCCAATATTTTTTAAAGAATTTTTGCATCTATGTTCATTAGGGAGACTGGCCTGTAGTTCTCTTTTTTAGTTGGGTCTTTCTCAGGTTTTGGTACTAGAGTAATATTTGATTCCAGGAATGGCTTAGGGAGAATTGCTTCCCTTTTGACTTCATTGAATGGTTTGACCTGTGTTAGCATTAACTCTTTTTTGTATTTCTTGTAGAATTCCACAATGTATCTGTCTGGGCCTGGGCTCTTCTTTGTTGGTAAGGACTTTATTACATTTTCAATTTCATTAATAGAAATTGGGTTACTCAGCTGTTTTACATCTTCTTGATCCAGCTTTGGTGGTTTATATGTTTCTGTCAATCTGTCCATTTTTTCTGTGTTATCAAACCTATGAGAGTAGAGGTTTTTGAAATAGGTGTTGATCTTCTGTATTTCCAGTGGGTCTGTAGTGATTTCACATTTTTAATTCTGTATTGCATGAATTTGAGTCTTTCCTTTTTTAATTTAGGTTGGCTAGGGGCTTATCAATTTTATTTATTCTTTCAAAGAACTAACTCTTTGATTCATTGATTCTTTGTATTGTTTTCTTAGTCCCTATTGCATTAATTTCTGCTCTGATCCTTACAATTTCCTCCCTTTTTTGGCTTTGGTTTTGGCTTGCTCTTTTTCCAGCTGTTTGAGGTGTAGTATCACGTTGTTTATTTCTGTTCATTCTGTTTTCCTAATGTGGGAACTCAGTGCAATAAATTTTCCTCTAAGTACTGCTTTCATTGCATCCCACAGATTATGGTAAGTTGTATTTGTATTTTTGTTTGCTGGTAGATACTGTTTAATCTCTTATTTAATTTCCTCTGTGACCCATTGATTGTTCAAGAGTGTATTATTCAATTTCCATGTGTTTGTAGTTTTTTGCAGGTTTTTTTAATCATTAATTTCCAGTTTCATGGTGCTATGATTACTTGCATGAGATAATTTTAATTCATTTGCATTTACATAAATATGTTCTGTTGGCTGGTATATGGTCTGTTTTAGAGAATGTCTTATGTACTGCTCAGAAGAATGTATATTCTGATGTTTTTGGATGGAACACTGTATACATCTATCAAGTTTGTTTGTTCACAGGTGTAATTCAGTTCTGTTATTTCTTTGCTGATTTTCTGACTAGTTGATCTGTCCCTTTGTGTCAATGGCATGTTAATGTCTCCTGTTATAATTGTGTTATTCCTTATGTCATTTTTCATTTCTGTTAATACTTGCTTTGTATAGCTCGGTGCTCTGGAATTTGGTGCATGTATATTTAAGATTGTTTTCTCTTCCTCTTGAAGTTTTCCCCTAACTAGTTTGTAGTGACCTTCTGTATCTCTTCAGAACTTTCTTGCTTTGAAGTTCACATGGTCTACAAACAGAATAGCCACCCCTGCTTTTTTTTTTTACTTCCTGTTGCATGAAGTATTGTTTTCCATCCTTAGACTTTCAGTTTATGGGTTTCCTTTTGTGTTAGATGGGTTTCTTGCAGACAGCATATGGTTGGACGTTGTTTCTTGATCCAATCTACCAGTCTGTTTCTTTTAATTGGTAAATTGAGGCCATTTACATTAATGGTTATATCTGTTACATACTGGTTTATTATTTTTATCTTTCCCTTCTGTTTAATTGTCTGTCTTGCTTGGTGGTTTTTTCCTATATGTATCTAGAATGACTTTGAGCTTTCTTTGCAGGGTTGGTTTGGTGATCACAAAGTTCTTCAGTTGTTCTTTGTCATGGAAGTACCTTATTTCTCCATCCATTTTGAAGGACAGTTTTGCAAGGTACAGCAGTCTGGGTTGGAAGTCATTTTCCTTTAGGATCTGAAATACTTCCCTCCATGATCTACTTAACTTCATTGTTTGTGTTGAGAAATCTGCTGTGAATCTGATAGGTTTTCCTTTATAGGTGATCTGTCTTTTCTCTCTAACAGCTTTTAATATTCTGTTCTTATGTTGGATTTCTGGGATGGGGACAATTATATGTCTGGGTATAGTTTTACTTTGGTTATGGTTGTTTGGAGTTGTATGTGCTTCACTAATCTGAATGTCAATTTCCATTCTCATGTTTGGGAAATTCTAAGCTATTCTTGATATCATTTGTGTTGTCCCCTTCTTTTTCACTTATCTCTATTAATCTCATGTTGTTTCTCTTTGCGTCATCTTGCAACTGTTGAATTGTTATTTCCTGATTCCTTGTTATTTTTAAATCTTTCCTTTTCTGTTCACTAGCTGCAATCTTATCTTCGAGGTCTGAAATTCTGTCTTTACTTTTGTTGAGGTGGTTTTGGCAACTTTCAATAGAATTTTTGATTTCCTATATATCTCTTTGCATCTGCTTCATGTATTCTGTTTGTTTCTTATACTGTTCATTCAGTGATTCTATCTGTTTGCTTTGTTCTGATAATATTTTAGCAGTGCATTCTTTAGATGTATTCACTATTTCTTTCACTACTTTTGTCATTTCTTCTTTTACCTGGGAGATTATTTCTAATTTGAGTTCCTTCCTAGCTTCCTATACTTGCTTCTTTATTTCAGTTGACATCATTTCAGGTATTTCAGGTGTATTATTATTATTATTTTCTTCTATATATGTGCCTCCCAGGCTTTCTTGGGATGGGCTGGAGGTTTGAGATTGCATTTTGGTCTTTCGTTTTATCATTTTCCTATATTTCCATGTTTCAAGCAATGCTCCAAAACTTTCCCTGAGCATGATGGGAATCACCTCCTGCACCCTCAGCTCCTGGGACTCATGGGTCTTGGCTCCCCTGTTTGAATGAAGGTCTCTGGGTGTGGTCCATTCAAGCCCTCAAATCCTTTCAAGGGCAGTCCAATGTCCTAGGGAGTTGGGTGGGCACCTCAGCACTGGGAGTGATGTCCCAAATTCCCGGGAGTCAAGGCCAGGGAGCTGGAATTTCCCTTGCCCTTGACACTGTGCAAGCTGAAACTCTGCTCACAGCAGAGTGGGCCTACCTCCCCTCAGAGCCGAGCTGGTTTGTTCCCCTGGTTGAAGCTAAACTGTAATTTTTTAAAAAGTTATATGCCATCCTGATGTCCTTGTAAGAAGAACTAAAATATTTTTAAAGATTAGGAAAGATAACCTTGTTAACAAATAGTTCTGCAAAAACAGGCTATTCATAGTTCAAAGAATGAACCTAAATCCATATTTGTCACCATGAACTAATATCAAATCAAAGTGGATCAAAGAGCTAAACATGAGAACACAAACACCTAATCTGTTAAAACTTTTGTGTAGGCAAAGAATTGCTTAACAAAATCCCAGTCACAAGAAATAACTCCAAAAATCAAAAACGTAGTCACATCAAATTAAAAAGCTTCTGCACAGCAAAGGGAACCACAAAGTGACAGGGTAACCTACAGAATAGAAAAACATTGCAAGCTACTTCTCAAGGAGCTAGTATCTAGAATACATAAAGAACTAAAAAAATTGGACACCCAAAATTTAAAGATAAAATTAAAGTGTCAGGATTTAGTTCAGTGACATAAGTGCCTGCCTGTCAAGCTCAAGGTTATGAGTTTGATCCCTGGTTTTAAAGCAGTAAATCAATTAAAAATGAGCAACTAGAGTCAATAGACACTTCTCAGATGAAGAAATATGAATATCCAATAAAAACATGAAAACACTGTTTGCTGGTCATTCAGAAAAACAAATTAAAAAATGCTGAGATTCCCTCTCACTCCAGAAACAATGGCTACCATTAAGGAATTAACCAGTAACAAATGCTTTTTTAAGATATATAACTGACTTTGATGTTAGAAAAATAAAACAGAATGGAAAGAAGGGAAAAGAAAGAATTGGACGATGTTAAGTACCTATACCAACTACCAATAGTGAAGGTAATCATGTACTGTAACCATATTGTAAAAAATATCAAAAAAAGTTTTGGCTGTTTAGGACAAAGATTATTTGTGGTCTATGCAGACCAATCCATCATAATTCTGTCTAGAATTATTCTGTGACTTTGTTTTAGTTACTTATCTTTTTGCTGAGACAAAATACCCAACACTCCAAGTTAAAAGAGTAGAGGTTTATTTTAGCTCACAATTTGTGGAGGATTCAATTCATAGTTGGCTGGTTATAAAGATGGGTGATATGGCAGAGGGGCAATACAGAGGAGAAATAGTTCATGATACACAGCATTCAACAAGCACCAAAATAGTACAAAGTAGCAGCAAGCAGTGGCAAGTGAAAAACAGTGGCCCTCTTTCTGTCTCCTATGTCTTATTCCAGCTACTCATCCTTATGTCAGACAAAACTCACACCAGGTTGGGTCAGCTGTAATCTGAAGTTTCCACCACGTTGCAGTCTCAGTAACACATCCTTGATCCTAGAAAAACACACCCTATATCCAGCCATCTCCACAAGCCCTGCCTATGACTGCATGAGGGGACATCTAAATAAAACTCATATTGGATTGTACTTTTAGAGTTATCTAGATGAATATATATATATATATATATATATATATATATATATATATATATGGCAAGTCTTCCCAAACAATGTATGCACACATCATGAAAAGATAAATATTGTGAAATTTCCTTAACAGATGGTGTTAACCTTGTATGGGGAAAAATATATCTCAGAAAGCTTGTTACAATGCTGACCCTTATGGAAGAAACTGAAAATGCATGTGCAGCAATCTCAATTATTATTGAAACAACATTTTTCCATACTAATAAATGTCTGGAGGCTAGTGACCACCACTTTGAGCATCTCTTGTAAGTATGGAGAATAAAGGTAATTTGTACTAATCTCATAATGTCCCAAGTTTAGTATTAAAAAAATTTTATGTGTTTTGCATGATGTGTGTTTCTTTTGCTTGTGTGTATTTATTAGATAACCATGCAGAATCAGATGTTGGAAAGTAAATAATGAAGGTCTGTGCATTGAAGCCTGAGAAGATTATCCAGTAGCTGCTTATGCTAAGAAGCCTAAAGTCACATAAAAAGAAGAATCAAAAGGGCTGAGGATGAGGTTCATCAGTACAACACCTGCTTGATAAGCAAGAGGTCATATGTTTGACACCAGTACCAAAAGATGAAAATAAAAAGGATCAAGGATACAGCCCCAGTCCCCAACCTTGAGACCTTCTAGAAAGTCACTGGTATACACATTCATTGGAGGGTAGACAAAACTGGAAGCTGATGCCCACAAGCCAAGGCAGGGTTAAAAAATGCATCCACTGAAGCAGAAATTAGCTTTTTAAACATGAGCCAACATTTTCTGTCTTCCTTTTAAGCCATCAAGACTTCAAGGCTATTAAATTACGTCCCCCCACACACTATCAAGATGGACTTTCCCATTTCAGCTTGCTTGCCTACAGGCAAATCATCTCAGAAAATAACTGATAGATGCAACCAGGATTGTGTTTTAGCAGTCTGCTAGGCATTTGCTAACTCAGTCAAGTAGATATATCACACTTAACACTCAAAGTGAAATAAAAAATATTTTAAAATAACTGTTGCATTTAATATTTTCTCCTTCAAAATTCAATACTGTAGAAAGAAAATAATTCACTTTGAATAATCAAGTTACACATAAATTTTTTGGACCTTATTAATAGCATGTTCTTTATCTGAATACACATGCAATATTTCATATGTGCTGTGTTCCAAAAAATAATACATTGTTTTATGGTTAGGCTTTATATTATCTTTCTCGAACAAATCAATTTCTTCATGCCAGGGTCAATGTCTTATTCTTCTCTTCATCTTGAGAATGCATGGGTCTAGTATAGTGGACACCATTGAAATAATTTAGCATGAGTGAGGGGATGACTGAAGCCATTAATTGACATTTTCTGCTTGAAAAAAAGATTCATAGTTTTCTGAATTTCAGAAAAAAACATTATAATGGGATCACAAACCTTGAACTTACAAAATAAATATTTTTTTCTATACTTTTGGTTGTTATTGGTGTCATTGCTGGAGTCGTTGTTGTTGGTGTCATTATTCTTGTTGTTTTGGGGAAGTTGGTTTTTGGAGACAGGGTCTCCTTGTAGTGTAGGTTGGCCTTGGACTCACTGTGTAGCCCAGGGTAGCCTCAAACTCATAGTGATCCTTCTGCCTCATCCTCCCAAGTGCTGGGATTACAGTGTGCACTGTCATTCTTGTCATCAAAATGCTTTTAATGTGAATATTATCATCTAAGTATACCAAGTACTTACAGATTCTAGATTTTAAAGCTACTCATAGTTTCAGAGGCCCAGGCTTAAAAAAATGGCAACAATTTTATCTCTGAATTTGATCTTCTATTTCATCGACCCATTCAATGTTATTTTCCAAAGTAAGGCACACCTTTCTCTTGCATTCATAAATATACAAGTAGAATTACAAAGTTTAGGGACAACATGGTAATCTTCATCATATACTTCTACACACTGTTGATTATAATTGGTTCAAAGTGGTTGCCAGTTGGTTCAAAATGTCCAATGAATACTTCTATACTAGTTTTCTCAGTTTGAAGATTCTGACTGAAATTTTGTGTTAAATGATTAATGAATGATTTGCATTTCACATTATTGATAATCATTCTTGAACCATCACAAACTAAAGGGAAGTTCTTATCATGTAAAGTTATATGTAAATAATACAATATACTTATTACTAGGAATTGTGACAACATTCATATTTTATGAATTTTTTGTGATGGTTATGACAGTTCCCAAACATTTTGTATAATAAATGTTCAGACTAGCATTGAAACTTAGTGTGGACAGAATGGCAGTGACTCTATTAATGTTCTTAATTTACATTTAAAGTCAGGCTCAAAAAGCTAGCATGTGTTTATAATGTGGATAATTTCTCCCATGTTCCTTGGAACACAGCATTCGATTCTGCAAAGCTGAGATAAATATGATTAATAAAATTTTCTGTAGTATATTTTCATTGATTAAAATTTTCACCTTGTACACACAAAATTGTTTTAAATATTGCCATTTCAAGAAAATGAGCCAAAAGTAGCTCTTCAATTACCAGAAGTGGCACTCCAGAGAGAAATCTGGAACAACAACACATCTGGAAACAAAGTGTTTAACACAAGGAGATGTTTCTTTGAAATTTCAGAGCATTTAACGTTGAACTCTTATCATACAAATTGGTGATACTGTATTCTGCTATCTTAATCTCTCTGAGTTTCTACAATCTAACTGCAATTTGTTTTCTCTTTCTTTTTAAGAGGATAAAGTCTGGAAGATCAACTGCTTTATTTTTATATTGTTTCTTGGAAGAGCAGTAATACATGAGATCATTTTGAATCTATAACTACAGATACATAAGTAGAGAACAACACAGAATGATTAAAACATTTATTTAATGTTGTGTGTTGAATAACACTAGCATAACCTCTTCTCACTATTTTATCAAGGTTAGTTTAAATACAGATGCTTTAAATCAAGCCTGCAAACAGAAATTACACACTGGTACACATTTTTTCTGTAAATTTTAATGTGAGGAATAGTTTTTCCTCAGTCAACATTCCAGATTTTATTCGTTCCCCCTTTTTTATGCCATAGATGATAGTTTTTAATAAATGTCACAAAATATAACTGTTGTCTGAATTAAATAACAAAATTTAAAAATACACATTTCTATTTTTTACTTTCATAAGGTACAATCAGAGATGTGGAGTCTGTCTACACTCTATTTGCAACTTTATGTGAATTTACTGAATGAGGCCACTAGTAGAAATATTGTAGAATGAATACAATGTGTCAAAAATATCCATTAATTATATTGTAGGTTTTAAAGATCTCTCATTGTATGAAAATATATAAAAATTATTTAAGTCCTAAATGCTTAAGACTATCCTCTAGGCTATCTAAAGTTGTTGTCTCTCTCCCTCATCTGCTTGTGTTGGACTTAAATAAATGGCTACAGATATAAATGCTAACATGTTGTTGCGTGTAACATATACCCAGTGCTCAGTAAATATTAAAAGTTAATAATATTGAAAATATCAAATATGTGTATTAACAAAAACATTCAGTAATTGGGGCAGTATTTCAGTTTTGTAGTTTCTTTAAAAGATACACATGCATTAATTGACTGCTGTTGAGTTTATTTCGGATCTCATTTTTGTTCCATTGATCTTTCAGGCATAAGTTTTTTATACTAAGAGTTTAATAGAATGTTTATCTTTAAATTTTACTGTTCTTAATATTGTGAAGTTTTTCTAGATCTTTTGCCTATCCTTATAAGCTTTTAAAGTATTTTCTGTCATAGACAAAAATGAATTATTGACCTTGTGAATGTAGCTGCATTACATCTACAGATCAAATTGACATAAGACTTAATACATTGATAATTTTTATTTTGCTATTTATGATTCTGAAATATCTTAATATTTATTTTTTATTTATTTTATTAGAATTTTATAGTTTTTGTGATGTAAATCTTTTAAATAAATTTAAAATTATATGTAAAAATTTTCTTTTGAGTATGCTATTGTAAAGGTGTTGTGTGAGAAAGTGTGAAAATTTTCAATTTTACTAACGATGTTATCTTTGACAATTAACCAAAGAGAAAAATTATATTTATTATTTATTCTCTTTTTATTGGTTCTTGTCAATGAATACAAGCTCTTATGTATGTTAAGAAAGTGCTGTGCAAGTTCATACCATATCCAATTCAAAGATCATCTTTTCATTAAATGATGAAATAATAACCTCCCAAGCATAGAAAGATCTAGATAAAAATCATATATTCTTCAACAAGGTAAATTGTAAAAGATCATCTTAGTGTAAAATTAAAAAAAAGCGAAATCTTAGAAAAATATAGGGAAAAATGAAGATGAGGTTGGGATTTTCAATAACATTTTTAGATATTACAGAAAAGGCATAATCCATGAAAGAAAGCATTGATGTACTGCACTATATTAAAATTAAAAATTGTTCTTCTGCAGAAGACATTGACAAAAGTATGAAAATAATAATAGTAAGAGAAAGTACTTTGAAAAATGTACTCATAAAATATATATGATGCTTTACTGTTACTTGAAATGCACAAATAACATTTCAATGTTCAACAATAGGAAAAAATTGTATCTGAAAATAAAATTAATATCTAAAGAGACACTTTATCTAAATCAGCTACACTGTTCATTAACTAGTATGTGAAAATTGCTTCACATCAAATGCCCTCAGAGCAATTAAATTAAAATAATGATGCTATACACTACATACCTATTGGAATGCTCTAGATCCAGAACACCAAACACTGGAGAGAGCCATTGAGTTTGATCTCTATTGCTTGCTGATGGTATTGCAATTTGGGGTGTAAATTAGCAAAAGAATTATGGGAAATAATGTGGAAACTCATCAAAATCTAGAAATAGAACTGATATAGAATTTAGCAATAGCACTCCTGGGATATACTTAAAGCATTATGTTGTAAAGTTATTTTCACTCCTCTATCTTTTGGAACACTGTTCAAAAATGCCACGGTACAGAATCAACAGAACTGTCCACTAACAGATAAAAAGTTGCCAAATACAAAAAGAATGGTATTTGTGACTACATGAATCAAGCCAGGTGATATTATGTTAAAAAAATAACACAAAAGTAAGATAAGTATTACATGATCTCACTTCTATGTAGCATTTTTAAAAATCTCAAAAATTAAACACAGAATGAATACCATTGGTTGAGATTGCAAGAAGAAAAGTATGTGGAAAAGTTAATCAGAGAGTAGTAAGTTATTTTTTAAAAAATTTAGTTCTTTTCCAATATTAAACAGCAGAGTGACTATAGCCACAGTTAAAATGTATTATATATTTCAGGACAGCTTCGAGAGGGGATTTTAAATATTATCACCCCAAAACTAAGAAATATTTAACATTATGCAATTAACCAGAATTGATTATTAAACAAGGTATACATGTATCAAAATATCACATTGCACCATACATTTTGTGAAACTATCATATCATTAATATAAATACATGGAAAATAAAAATGTAAAAATGAACATTACTTTTTTTGAAGAGAATAAAATAAAAAAATAAAAAATGATACATATTCATAAAGAATGATGACAGGAAAGTAAAAATGGTTATTATATTTTATCATGATGTTTTCAAAATGATGCCTATATTAAGAGATTTAGGCATGCAAATTTGATCAAACAATACAATCACTAACTGTCGCTTTCAATGAACTAATAGAACGAGTAATACAATGATCTTAACTATCTTGTGTAGATGTATATATTTTGTCCTCTTCCTTCTTTTCTCATCTCCCCTATCCCAGTTCTTTTTTCCTTTTGAGCACTTTCTTTCCCTTTCAAAATATCTATTTTAACTTTCGCATCTTGTTTACTCTTTCATCTTTTTAGGCAGACAATATGATGTTTACTCTTTCAGGTCTGATTTATCCCACTTATGAGTACAGTCTCTAGTTGCTTTGAGTTTATCCTTCTTTATAGCTGAGTACACACCATTGTGTAAAAATGCCACATCTTTTAAACCATTCTTCAGTTAATGGGCATTTGGGCTGTTTCTAAGATTTAGCTATTACAAATTGTGCAGCTATAAACATGGGTGAACATATATTACTATGGTATGTTTTTAATTCTTCTGAGAAAATACCCAGAAGTGGAAGAGCTGAGTTCAAAGGGACCTCAAAACCTAGCTTTCTGAGGAATCACCGCATGGAGTTCCATAGTGGTTGCTCCAGTCTACAGTCTAACCAACAATGGACAAGTGTCCCTTTTTTTCCACAGCTGTGTCAATATTTATCATTACATGAGCTTTTGATGATAACTATTCTTTCTAGGGTGAAATGGAATCTCACTTTTGTTTAAATTCTCATTTCTAGAATGACCAAAGAAATTGACCATTTTTAACATATATTCATTTGCCTTTTGTATTTCTTGACCTGAGAGAATTGTCCATTTTCAGATTGGGTCTTTCAATTTGGAGGGGCCTCTTTTGAAATTCTTTATATAGCTGGCTATTTAGCTCAGTGGCTTAAGTACCTGCCTAGCAAGCATGAGATAATGAGTTCAATCCCCTGTACAAAAAAAAAATTCTTTTATGTTCTAGATAGAGGTCCTTTGACTGAGGATTAGTTGGCTAATTTTTTTTTACAATTTATGGGATTTCCTTTCACTCTGTTGGTGATTTCTTTTGAGATTCAAACAGTTTTTAATAAGATTAAATCCCAGTTATTGACTCTTTGAAATATTTCCCATGCAGTTTAGTTTTTATTTATGAACTCTCCAAGACTTCTACCTATTTTCTCTTTCAGCATATTTAGTGTTTCTGTTTTAATATTTAGGTCCTTGATCCATTGTGCCCTTAGATTAGTGCATGGGGATAGACATAGGTTTAGTTTTTAGTCTTTGGCATATGGAAAGCCAGTTTTATTAACATCATTTATTAAAGAGGTTTTCTTAGGGTCAAGGATTTAGCTGAGCAGCATAAACCCCTGCCCATTAAGTGCAAGATCATGAGTTTGATCCCTGGTACCAGAAAAAAAGAGGCTATCTTTCTTCTAGTGAACATATTTGAACCCTTTGTTAAAGATAACTGCGTGTGTTTGTAGATGTGTCTGCATGTTCTGTTCCATTGATCTTCTGGCCTGCTTTTTTGCCAGTACCATGCTGATTTTACCACAATAGGTGTGGAGTATAATTTCAAGTCAGGAATTTTGATGCCTCCTGCCCTCCTTTTGTTGTTCAGGATTGCCTTTATGATTCTAGGTCTATATGGCTCCAAATGAATTTTAGGAATGTGTTCTCTAGATCTATGAAATATGCTAATGATATTTTGATCATGATTGCATTAAAACTGTATAACAATTTCAGTAGTATGGCCAATTTCCCAATGTTGGTTCTTTCTATCCATGAGCAAGGAATATCCTTTCATCTTCTGAGATCCTCTTCGATTTCTTTTCTCAGAGTACTGTAATTATCAGTTTACATCCGTTGTTAGATTGATTCCTGAGTATTTCATTTTTTTATGTTATTGTGAAGAATGTGGTTTCCTTTATTTCTCTCTCAGCCAGGTAGGTTGTTGTTTGGAACATGTCTAAATTTATGAACTTATTATTTCTAATATTCCAATAGCAAAAAATTATTACATTATTTCAACAGTAATTCTGAGTTCTTTGTTATTAAAAGCTTAAGTGTATGCCTTATCTTTCCCTCTCTAACAATTACATGTGCGTGCACTCCACCCTTCTCATTTTTACTCATATTCTCTGTTTTAAAACTAAATTAATGCTCCTTATTCTTGTCACTACCTCTTTATTCTTAATATTTTCTTAGAGTATCAAATATCTTTTACCTAAAATTTGTCCTTCTGTATTTAAATAAGAACCTATTAGGATATCTACCCTCTTAACAGCCTACAATAAATATTTTTATCCATAAATAATGTGTCATACAGTAGATATCTAGAACTAGTTCAACTTATACAGTGAAAGGTTTACTTCTGTTTTATTCTCAAAGATTATTATGAGATTCAATTCATAGTTCTTAGCAGAAAATACAAAAAAGTTCTTTTAATCTGTTACTCCATTGGAAGTTACTTTTTTTAAATAACAGCATGAAGGAAAAAACAAAGACAAAATCATAAATATGCAATATTTCTGTTTGCAACTATACCTCTTACTCTACTTATTAATGCAATTCTGCTTTCTAGAATATACTAGTTATATTACATTTTATGAAACACATCATGAAACAATAAGTATTTTGAATTTTCTTAAGTTTAATTTCCAGTAAACAAATATCGATCACATAATGCAGAAAAACATAAATTCTTTGGAGTTCTCAATAATCTCGTGACTACAAGGTTTCTAAAACCCTTGATATTTACCAAAGGAAGCAATACTGTCAAGGGAAAAAAATCTGCTTCATAAGTAATCAGGAACATACTTCAATACATCTCATTTTTTTATATTTGAAAAAATTACAGAGCTACAAGAATTTGCAATGATGCAGATATAGCTCACACAAATGTCTTACTCAGTGTATGTCAATGGGTACATTTCATGAAACCAGAAAGTTGACATAGGTAAATAACCATTGCAATCATGAAATGAAATTGTATATGCTCAAAATGTATTTCTAAAGAAGGACTCAAACCTTCATTTGCTGGGCTTCTTTTTCTTTTATACATTATTGCAGGAAACAAGCTGATTAAGGCTTCATTGATTAAGAAAACATCATAAAATATTTCATTACTATCAGTTTTATAATTTTGGGATATGAATTACATGCTCTGTGTTTAATAAAATGATGCCACATTGAACTTGGCCTCAAATGCATCATGGATCAAAATTTTTGAATGAAATAATTGATTGGTAATATTATTTTACATTGGTTCTTAAATAATAGGGAAATGTCAAACCCCAATAGAAATTTACTATCTTAGTTTATTAGTGTCCATATCTACATGTTGCATTTTTGATTCAGAGTGTGTTTGAAACCACATATACCATATTCAATAAAGCAGGAATGAAACTGTCTTTCCTCCCTTTTCATGTGTTTCATAAGAGCTTACATAGCACCAGTGCTCTCAGCCTCTAATAAATTATTTCCACTGTCAGGAAACTCACATTATCAAAAAGTTCATTTGATATAAATATTTTCTTACTACTTTTCCTGATATCAATTTAAAAATTAATACAATATTTATTAATTTAATATAATTCTGTTTCATAGTATTTTCACTTTGGGGATTTAGTAAAATTAGAGTAAATCTTGACTTTATCCCTCAGATGTGTAAGTTTTAAATATCTCTTTAAGATGTCTTTTCCATAGGCTAAATTGTCCTTATATCAACTATACTCACATAATTATCAGACTCTTATCCCTGTTTTTAGCTTTCATTGGAATTATGTGAGTTTTTAATAAAAAATATAAACACCAGGAGGGGAAATACAGCAAATTTTCTAGCTTTCATCTAACCTGTGCAGAAAACAGTATCAAATAAATTATCTATTGTGCCATCAAGACTTTATTTCATGAAATGTAAACACAAACATGTGTTCATAACCTTTAATATTCAGATGACATAATCAGAGGAGCAAAAATTCTTGATAGTACAAAAAAGGAGCATAAAAAGTGGAGAAAGATTTGAAGGGAAGGGAGGGAAAGGGGGAATAAAGAACCATAGAGAGATAGCATGTACAGGAACGAATTTCCTATGATAAATGTAATCATTTTTATTTCTGAAATGTATCAGTAAAGTTAATTTTTTAAAGTGCTGAATTTATACCTTCATGCTTAAGTTTTTAGCACAGTACCAGTATTGAGTGAATTCTCTGTGAGGCAAGATGCAAAGATCAATATATTTTCCTTCTGAAAAATGAAATTTATTTTTACCATTGTGCTTCTTTGACTGTAATGTTACATATACCTCTAGAGTAGTGATGAAAAACCTTTTAGAGCTTTCGACAATAATGAACAGCTGTGTGTAGCATGCCTGCCATAGGTTTGCCACCACTGATCTAGAATTTCTCAACCAATTTGTTTTATTTTCATTTCCTTGTAGCTCACTAAGTTCATGCTCTGGTAGCAAAAAAATAAAAAATGTTTGGTAACCTGTTTTAGAAAAAACACTGGAAGTCATTGAAAGATATGCCAGTCTCACAAAATAAGTTTTTATCCCTCAGAGTGTCATAACAAAACTGAAAACTTCTGTCTTTAACCAAAATGTTAAATAACCCAATAGTCCCCCAGATATAAACTCAAAGTATTCATTTTTAAAGAGCGTTATTCCACTTCCTAAATTTTTAGTGTTAGAATATATCTGGAGAGGTCAACTAGATCATAGCTATAATATAGATGATCTAACTTTTCCAGAACAGAATAAAATCATGTTACTATCTCTTCACAACAAGAAATACCTTCATCTTCAATTTAGAGCAATTTGGATGCAACCTTTTGTAGAAAACATATGCTCTTTACAGACCGATAGATTCTGGAAAAATGATGATAATTATGATATTGCAGTCTTTGGATTTTTAGGGATTTCATAAACAAACTTTTGAATTATCAGAGTGGAAAAACTTATGAAATATTCTTTCAGACCTCCGTTTTAGAGAGTGCACACCAAAACAAGTTTCAGTCAAACAAAATCACCAGAGTGACAATAGCATATAGATAACATGAGAACAAATATCTACATATATGAAAAAATAGGCTAAATGAAATTAAAGAATTGTGGCATAACATGACTATTATCAGACAATATAATACAAAATTAATACAATATGAAGACATCATAGATGACATACCAAGGCTTTTAATTTTATTTTCCATTAGTTTTATTTGGTAGCCATAAAAAATCTTATTATTAGACTGTTTTATGAGTTCTCTGGCATAAACAATTGTCAATTATGCATTATTACATTTGTATCATCCATTTCATACAGAACCAGAATTCTTGGTGTGGAAAATGTTATGACAAAATTTTACTAAAAACCATACTTTTTAATTTAAATTTGAACTCAAGATATTAGTAGCATAATGTGAAAAATATGAAAATGTTACTGATTTCCATAGATACTGTATTAGTTTGTAGTACCAATAATAATATAGATAGGTTCTATTTTCACCACAAAGTCAACTGCATTTTTTTAAATTTCATGGTTATAGCCTTTCATTCTAAAGTAAGATGAATTGTCACTGTTGTCTTTTTTATTCTTCTTTCTTTCTTTCTTTCTTTCTTTCTTTCTTTCTTTCTTTCTTTCTTTCTTTCTTCCTTCCTTCCTTCCTTCCTTCCCTCCTTCCTTCCTTTTCTTTCTTTCTTTCTTTCTTTCTTTCTTTCTTTCTTTCTTTCTTTCTTTCTTTCTTTCTTTCTTTCTTTCTTCTTTTTTTATACTGGGAATCAAACTCAGGAGCTTGGATTTGAGTGGTAGGCATTTGTGCTGCTGAACTGTATCCTCAGCCCTCACACTGTTGTCTTTATTTGCATTTCTAAAATAGCCAATGATGTCGAAAACATTTACATTTAATCACTAAAAATATTTTTTTTTGTTGAGAAATGTCTATTAATTGCCTGCTTAAATTTGCCTTATATTGTGGGGAGTTCTATAATTTGAGTTTGCTTTTTATTTTACATATGAATTTTCTGTCTGAGTACATGCTGGCAAAAATGCATTCTCATTATGTTCATTCACTCTATGCAATATTTTCTATGCTGTATAGATACATTTTAATTTTGTAGTTTCATTCATCAATTGTTGATTTTTTTTCTGTGTTAATAGATGTTCTGTTCAGAAAGTCCTTGCATATGCCTGTGAATTCAAGAGCTTTGTTTTTCTTAGAGAAAATTCAGTGCTTTGTGTGTGTGTGTGTGTGTGTGTGTATATATATATATATATATATATACATATTTCTTGATATATTTTGTTTGATTTCAGTGCATGGTGAGAGATATAGTTGAGATTTTTTATTATATTGCAGGTACCCTGTTTTCCAAGTACCATTGGTTAAAGAGGCTCTCTTTTCTCCAGCATATATTTTTAGACCTTTTGTCAATGATTAGATGGATAGAGGTTTAGATTTTTTCCTACATCCTCAATTATATTTATCAGCCTGTCTGCTTTTATGCCAATCCCATATCACCCTTATCTTTGAAGCTTATATTATAGCTTGAAATGTAAAGTTATGATGCCTCCTGTTTTGCTCTCATTGCCCAGGATTGCCTTTCCTTTTCTGAATTTTCTTTTTCTGTTAATATTTATATTTTTCTACTTCTGTGGAGGATAATGTCAACATTGTGAGTAATATTATAGTAAAAATTTTTATCATTTTTAAAATATGTGTCATTTTTATGACATTGTTAGTTTAATCTATCCAGGAGCAGAAGATATCTTTCTAACCCCTGGTGTCATTTTCATTTTCCTTTTCTGTAGTTCTACAGCTTTGATCAAAGCTATCTTCCACATCTTTGGTTAGTTTAATGCTTATGTATTATTTTTAAAGCTAATGTGAATTCACTGCTTCCCTGATTTCTTTCTTAGCCAGTTTATTCTTGGAAGAGTATTTGTAGTCTGCTACCTGAATAATTTCATTTACTAATTTTAGGACTCCTTTCATAAAGTTTTTGGAACTTTATGAAAAGTTCTAAAATATAAATATATCATCTGCAAATAAGATATTTTTCTCTCCTTTATCATATGTACACACCTTGATTGTTATTTTTGCCTAATTGCTTTGACTAAATTTTCATGTATATATTGATCAGGAATGGTGAGAGAGGAAACCCTCATCTTGCTCTAATTTTAGAGAAAATGCTTTCATGTTTTCTTGAATTTAGTAGGAAGTTTGCAGTGAGTTTGTCACAAGTACTTTTACCTGCTTCAGAAATAGTCATTTGATATGTATTTTCATCAAGATTATTTTTCATGAATAGATGTTGGATTTTTATAGGGAATCACCCAGGCTTAGACACAGTTTGGAATTTATATTTGTAATCCCAGGGAAAAGTTTTTGTAATTCTAGTAAGGAAACTCTAATCTACCACTTCTAGTGCTATCTATGGCAAGAATAAAAATATACAGATAAATCTGCAGTTGTGGGGTGCCAAAGGTGTCCTAAATACATTTGGAACAATGCCTAAGTGGAATAAAATCCCTGACAGAGGGCTGAACCCAGAATTTATTAATTTATGAAGAGGGGCATGACTCTGAGTCGAGTGACTTTGAGGATGGTAAAAAGTACATTAATACTGTGAGCTAGGCTAGGTAAAAGGTAAAATAACACCCCTGAAATATGCAGAGAGAAATGCAGAAAGAGTATCAGATTCCCATAACAGGTAGATGCTAAGTTTGGAGGAATCTGCCTAACACAGTTTTAGGAAGTATCTTGTGTTTTGGGTTGGTCATGTCAACTTCGTTGTCTGGTCTCTCTGCCCTGGGTCATTGGCTCAGTCCCAGAAAACATCACAGCATCTCTTGGCTTACCTCACACTTAGTAATAGAGAGCTATACACAGGGCATCACTCACCTATGGCATTGCTTCAAAGGTTAAATATCAGCATCTCAGCTAGACCCATCTGCATTGCTTATAGCCAATTAAAGGGCAGAGTATTTTCCTAGCCAGCTCTGTACATGTCAATACACAGCAGCAGGGCAAGGGTTAGATAAAGTGAAGACAAATCTTTCAGGGTTAGCTATCCCAGGGACACTCACAGATTTTGTCAAAAACCTTTTTCTTCATCTGTTGGAATTAACACGTGATTTTTGTCCTTGATTGTTTATGTATTGTATTACATGTACTGATGAAAACATATTAATTCATCCTTTTATCCCAGGCATGAGCTATCTTGGTCTTGATGTATGAAATTTCAATAATGTGCTGAATTCTTTGTGCCAGTATCTTGTTGACAATATCTGCATCAATGTTCATAAAAGATATTTACCTATAGTTTTTCCTTCTTTGTTAAGTCTTGCCAGTTTTGGAATCTGGCCATGTAAGTTTTCAGGAATAAGTTTGGCAGTGTATTTATCCATTTCAATTTAATGGAGTTTTAGGAGTAATGTAGTTAAATATTCCTAAAAGTTCAGGCAGAATTCTTCCATGAACCAATAGTTTCTGGGCTTTTCTAGGCAGGGTTTTTATTTTCATGTATGTATCCTATTGCCTTTAAGTTGTTAATTTTTAATGTCTTCATATTTCAAGTTCAGTAATTTGTATTTGTCCAGGAATTTATGTATTTCTTCTTTGTTCTCCAATAAATTGGAATATTTATTTTCAAAATAGGAACTTATAATCCAACGGACATCAGTAGTAACTGTTGTGACTTCACCTTTTTCATTTATATTTTCACTGATATGGATACATTCTATTATTTTTTTAAAATTTGGATAAAGTTTTATTAATTGTATTTATTCATTCAAAGAATAAACTCTATGGTTTACTGATACTTTGCACTTTTACATAAGTCTTATTATATTTGCTTTGACTTTTATAATCTCTTTCTTTGCCCTAGTTTTGGATTTGAATTGTTTTGTATTTGTACTAATTTATAATCCATTGTTAGTTTATTTACATTGAATTGCTCAATGATTTTTGGTGTACTTTCATAGCTATAAACTTCATTCTTAGGACTGATTTCACTGTGTCTCAGAATTTGTGATGTTATTTTTTCATTATTTTTTAATTATAGGAAATTTTAAAATTCTTCCATGATTTGTGATCCATTGTTTATCAAATACTTTATTTCTTAATGCTAAGGTGTTAGCATGATTTTTGAGACAGGATATTGCTATATTAGCTATGTTGGCTTTGAACACACTATGTACCTCAAGTTTTTCTGAAATCACGTAATCTTGGCTCAGTCTCTCAAACTTTGGGATAAAATCTTCCACTACAATTTCCCATTTTCTGTAGTTTCTTTACTGTTCATTTCTAGTTTCATTTCTCTATGATCTGATTGCATGAAGGGGATTATTACCATTATTTTGTTTTCATTTCTGAATGCTTGTAGCCTACGATGTGGTCCATTTTGGAAAAAGTTCCATTTGTTCTGGAAAAATGTGTATTTTTTTGTTACTGCTTGAAACAATCTGTAGACATTTGTTTGTCTATTTGGTCAAAGATGTGGTTCAATTCATATTTTTTGTTGAATTTTGTCTAACTGACCAGTGCATCTGTGAGAATTGGATATTGAAATCTCCTAATATGATTGTATTTGTATAAATCTGTCCTTTTATATTCTTTGTTTTGGTTTATGAATTTAAGAGTGACAACACTGGATCTACATATATTTCCATTTATATCTTTCTTTTAAATGATTCCTGTTTTCCTTTATGTAATGGCCATCTTTGTCTCTTCTGAGAATTTTGACTTGAAGCCACCTATGTCCGAAAATATGACAGCCATTCTTGCTTACTTTTAGACTCTAGATATATGGACTATCATTTTCATTTATTTTACTTTTACTTGATTAGGTTCATTTTTTATGAAGTGTGGCTCCTTAGTTAATTTATGTTTGCATTTAGTTTTTCTAACCACTATACCTATTTGTACATTTATATCAGAGAAAGAAGATCTTCTGACAGTGAGAGCTATTATCATACTATGTTACTGCATCTTGTCATTGCAATTTTTGGTGCTAATTCCTTTGTTTTTCCCCTGCATTTAACTAGTTTCTCGGTTGAATGTATATTTACTTTGTACATGGTGCTGTTAGTTTACCTGTCTCTGTCTGAAATTTCCTTGAGTACTTTTTGCAGTGCTGATTTAGTCATCATGAATTTCTTTACTATGTCTCTGTGATTAATACACTGTGAGTTCTCCACCAACTGAGAAATAAATTTTGCTGGAAATGGAAGTCTGGTTTGACAATTGCTTTAACTTCAGGATAGAAAACTTTCAGCCATGCTCTCCCAGTGTGTAAGTTTTCTGTTAGAATTATAGTGTTATTTCAATAGGCTTCTTGTTATAGATTACTTACTGTTTTTCTCTAACAGCTTTTAGTATTCTTTCCTTTTGTTGAATTTCTTTAATTTTGATTATGGTGTTTCATGGAGAAGTTGTTTTCTAATTATAATTCTTTAAGGATATATATGCTTATTGTATTTGAATTGAATGTTAAATTATTTCCCTAGATTTGGAAAGTTTCTTGTATAATTTCTATGAATTAATGTTTCATATATTTATATAATTTTGTTATTTTCTAATTTTATCTTTATTCCTATAATTTGGAGGTCTTTCATTTGAGTCAACCCACAGCTGTTGAATTCACTTTGCAAGGTATCTTGCCATTTTTATGGGATCATTTGACTTATGATCTGATACATGCACTATTTCTTCAAGTTCTGATACTCTTTCCTCACCCTGGTCAAATCTGTTGTACATATTTTCTACTGAATTTTCATGTTTTGTTTTATTTTATTTCTAATTTTATACCAAAAAGGTTATTCATTTACAGTGTTACAGTTTGTGTTTGACTGTGTCCCAAAACCTGCATGCAGTCAGGGGATAGGCTTCTAGAGTTTGTGATTCATTTATGGTCCCATGCTGAGATTATGGGTTTGAATGCTACATTCACCCTCGGGCAGGTACCCCACATAAGATACAAGTGAGGTAAAGACACTTACTCTTTTGCCACTTCCCTCCACTTTGCTTTTTTTTTTCTGTTTTCCGATGTTTTGACTATGTACTATGGCACCCTGTACTATGGCACCCTGCCTTGGAACAAGTTGATTATGATCTGAAACTTCCACAAACTGTGAGGTAAAATTTTCCTTCCTTAATTTTTGGTATTGGATATTGTGTCTCAGCAAAGAGAGGAAAGTAATGAAGATATACAGTATGGTTTTAACTCAATTTATTGCTTCTTTCTTTTCAAATTTATATTATTAGTCTTTTATCTTTTTAATGAAATACTTTTTAAGTTCACTAATCATCTTATGAATTTGCATATATGTTTCTTATTGATCTCTTCAAATACTTTGGGTATTTTTTTATTTTTAATTCCCTGTTCTTTATTGTTCCTGAGATCAGCTTTTGGGAAGTTACAGGGTTTTTAGGCAACTTTTCAGCTTATTTCTCATGTCTATGTTATTTTTGACATGAAATTTGATGAACAATTTGTGTAAAAAAAAAAAACTCTCAATAGTGTGGAGACCTGTTTAGTTAGAGTCTGCAGCCCTGAAATGTGTCTTTGTGTTTGGTTATGCTTAGGTGTTTACAACTCTCTTCAAACTTTGCAGCCTAATATTTAAGGACCTTTTTATAGTTCAGCTCTCTTCTGTGTGTTTGATCCTCAGCACAACTGAGAAATGTTGATGACACAAAGACAAACAGGATATGGTCATAAGGTAAACACCAATTATCATCAACTTTAGGAGAGTTATGGATTTTGTCTTGTTATTTTTGTGTCATACTCCTTTGCTAAATTTGTTTACTAAATCTCGGTATTCTAATGGAATTGTTATGGTTTTCTATGTATAAAATTATACCATCTGAAAATGAAGATAATTTAAGCTCTTGCTTTCCCATATGTATTCTGCTTTTCTTTTTTACTGGCTGAAATATAAAATCCTATATTAGAAATGAGTGGTAAGAGTGTATGTATTTTTCACATTCTTCTTCATATAAGACATTATTAGTTTTTCCAGTCATAGTATGACATTGAATATGGGTTTTCAAATATAGGCTTTATTGTGTTCAGGAGTCTTTCTATACTTAATGTTTTCAGAGCTTTATCATCAAAAAATTTTGAACTTTGCCTAAGTCTTTCCTGTATCAAATAAAATTATGTATTTGTTATTCCTGATTTTATTTATGGGGTACATTATATTTATTTACTTGTGTATATTGAAGCATGAGTTTATTCTTATAAGAAAAAAAGACCATGCTGTATGATATAATTATGTGTGAATTAATTCTGGAAGTATTTACTAAATGTTTTTTATCTACTTTCTTCAACGATGATATAAGGGAAATAAATGTAATTCCCAAAATGCTTTATGTTCAATATGTGGACTTCATGCTTCTCAAATTGAAAGCATGAATTCTAACGAACAAGGAAAGCTTAAGAGAAGGATTTTTTAATGTTTAAATTTATTGGTACAATTTAGATATACATGATGGTCATATTCATAGGACATTTGTATATGTATATGATATATCCTGTTTCCTTTTTTTTCCCACTCCCATCCCCGTTTGATATTCCCTTGCATTCCCTGTTCACCAAACTTGATATCCATTTTATCCTTTTTTTCTCTTTTTTTATTGCCCTTCCTTCCTTTCCCCTTCCCCTCCTTATTTCTTTTTTCCTTTTAAACAGTTTCTTCCCATTTCATAGTATCTATTGTTCATCTATGTTCTTATTTATATTTTCAGTTTCTCACACCAGAGAGAAAATGGAATGTCTACACATGAGAGTCTGATTTACTTCACTTATGATTATGGTCTCAAGGTTCATGCATTTAGTTATAAATGTCTCAATTTTACCTTTATTTTTGGCTGAGTAATGCTTCATTATATAAAAACATCTTTTTATTTTATTCCATACATTGGTTGATGGGTGTTTGGGTTGTTATTAAGATTTAGTTATTACAAATTGTGCTGCTATTAAGAAGAAAATCTATTCTTTTAAAGTCATTAGGAAACAATTGAAAATAGATGAAATAAATTACACAATATAATTTGGAAAAGGCAATAAAGTGATTCTACTGAAATATTAAATGTATAATAAACCATACATTAACATTTATAAAATTCATGTCAAATTCATGACATCTGAAAAAATTCCTTTTAAAGGGTAGATTCATCAGTGCAATGTTACATATATTTTAAACTCTGGTGTGATATTTCATATACTTGCAAAGAAATTAAATGTCAGTTTAATAAAGAACCTTTCATTAGCATTTATTAAAAGAATAATAATAAGATCATACATAATATCAAATTGTTAATTACAGGATTTGAGGTAAAAGATGTAAACTGAGGAGAAAGTAGATGTGAAGGAGAGGGGAAAAGAATGTAAAAAGAATTAGGAATGTTCTGTACATGTACTAACTCCCCATCAAGAAAGCAGACATTATGTATTGCAAACATGTAGTAATTAAGTAAAAGTTGAATCAAGTTATGCAGCACACATACAGGGAAAGAACAAAGAACTTTTCAGGAAGGAATGGGTCCAGGGCTCTTTTTCACTCAATATATTGACTGATGTCCATCTAGATTTTATTGGATCAATTATTATCACTTATCTTTTTGGATGGCTTGTAGATCTGATCATTCCTTCAGTAACTTGAGACTGGCATCCAACAGATGCACCTCTGGCTGCAGTTGTAAAAGGTTGTCATATTTTGTACTGACATTTTCAAAGGTCTAACCCTGTCTGACATATAATATTTATACTTAACTTCGTGTCTATAATAATAGTACTAATAGAGTTTTTATATTGTTGTTTTGTCTTTATCTAATTTTAACATCATTTAGATGTTGATATTATAGAATAAGTTTGGAAGTCTTTTCCTTCTTATTTAATGGAATAGTTAGAAGTGTGTTTGTGCTATATTCATAAAGATGAGTTAAATTTCACCAGCGAATCTACTTGGTCTTGGGCTCTTATTTTGGAAGAATATTTATTATTTATTTAATCTCATTGCTTGTTATAGATCTGTTTAATTTTTCCTTTATCAATTTTGTTCGATTTTGTTAGGAGTTATTTGTCTAGGTGTTCATCCATTTCTTCTAGATTCAATATATATGAGAATAAAGGTTTTCAGAATATTTGTTAATGATCCTTTGGATTTCAGTAGCATCTGTTTTACAATCTTTTATTTATCTCTAAATTTATTGTTTTGAGTCTTCTCTCTTTCTATTAGTTTGTTTAAGTGTTTACCAATCTTAAATATTTTTATTTCAAAGAAGGTAAAACAAAACAGAACAAAGCAGATCAAAAGAAAACAATGTAAGTGACACAGATTTCAAAGCAAGACAACAGGAGATCTACAGAGGCTACCATAATGTTTCTTGTTTTCTTCTAAATAGTTGTCTATATCTTTACACACAAAGAATTCATACAGAACAAAATAGTATAAAACTGATCAAAGCAGAATAATTAAGGCCTTCAAACCAGACAATAGAAAAATCAACCATGGCTTCTGTAATGTCTCTTGTTCTCTTCAAAATAGCTGTGCATACCTACAGGTATTTTGAAATTAAATAATACAAAACAGATTAAAACCAATTTGAACAAAAAATAAAAGCATTACTGAATGTCACAGCATTTTGTTTCATTGATCTATTGCATTGTTCTTTAAATGTATTTCATTAATTTAAGCTGTGATATTTAGTGTTTCTTTTTATCTACAGGAATTAGTTTTGATTTTTTTCTTGCTGCTTATAGCCAATAAGATGGTCATGTAAGTTTTTATGTGTTTTTGCTTTTTCTCTTCTGTAAGTAGTCTTAGGTATAAGTTTTCCTTTTCAAAGTGCCTGGTGTATATTCCTAAGATTTTTGCATGCTGTCATTCAATTTTCACTGGATTTTAGGGTTTTTTTAATTACACAATTCATTTCTTCAATGATACAGCTATCTTTCAAAAGTAAATTTTTCTGTCTAGAAATACTTTTATATTTTGTTATATTTCTAAATGTAACAATATAACATAAAAGTGCAAAAAATTAGTGAAGTTTCTAACAATAATAAAATATAGAAAGGGAAGGACAAGTGGAAGTAGAAGAAACGTGATTAATAGAATTCAGTGTCTTCCAAGATCCAGCCATGTTGGAACATGGGGGATAGACCAAGAAAGCAAGGAGCCCTCCTTCCTGGTAAGTGGCAGCACAAGCGAGCAGCAGGCAGGCCAGGGAGAGAACAAGTCAGGGTCTCCCATGGGCCTACCAGCATGTGGTCTGAGAATAAAATATCCCACCCCCCCCCAACTCCCATTCCCTTAGCAGCTGGATGTTGTTGAGTACAGCAGAGTTGATAGCAACTAAGGCACATAAAGCAACTAAATGCTTCTACTGTTGGGTTGATTATGCTGATCTGAGGCCAGAGATCTGAGGAACTCTTAGAAGGATGACCATATGCAATATAGCAAATATGGGGGGTTTTCTTCTATCTTCTGTTTGAAGGCAAATATTGGTTTCACTGTTTTGCTTTGTTCTGATTGTTTTGATCTATTCAGTATTCTGTTTTGATAGGTTTATAATGTTCTGGTTCAGTTTTATTTTGGTCTACCTGATTGAATGGACAACTATTGTGAAGATAAAAAGATATACTATGGTATCTATTACTGTTATACCAGTATATTGCTCTGAAGTTCTGTACCAATTTAACTGCATTGTCTTGATTGGCTTTGTTTTGTCTTGTTTTGTTGTATATTATTAGTTTCAAAATAAAAAAGAAACATGATTAGTAAAAGGAAGATAAAATGAAAAATTGAAGAACAATGGATGAAAATTTAATTAATTTTAAAAATTAAACAATTACAAAAAATAAGAGAAAGAACAAAAACTCATACCAAAAGAATTAAAAATATAAAAACTCATTTTAAAAGGAAAATAAGGAGAAGACAAGATAGCCAATCAGTGAGCAACAAAATACAAAGCCTCCCAGGAGAAACAACTCATTTGCCAGAATAAAACACCCTGGAGAGACCCAGATAGAGGGAGATGGATCCTCTTGACACAGGAAGAAATTAAAAGGTAAAAAAGCTCATCAAATACTTCAGGACTACAACTGAAACAGCTAAAATTTATGGTACACAGCATTTTCATGGTGACTCCCAAAGTTTGCAAAGGCCTGAAACTGCGCTGGCCTGGAGAGCTGCTCAAACTCATTCCCGCTGCCACTCACAGGAAGCACAGCAGTGCTGAAGTCAGGGGTTGGTGAGCCCAATGGAGAGTGGAGCCAGTGAGGGGACCTTCATTAATCCACAGTCAGTACTGGGAATGAGACCCCCACCACAGGAAAGGCACAACCAAATGGGAAACATGTTGGAAATGGGCAGGAGGAGCATGAACTGGGAGTGACAGTGACTTCAGTTGGTTCCTCCCTCCCCAGAGCAGATTTGTGGGATTTTCTTGGACTGGGCTGCGCCCCTGGCTGGGACCCAATGAGCTGTCCCAAATCTAGTCCCTGTGCCTAGCACACACAAACCGGTTGAAAGCACCTGAATTTTGGCTGGCACAGTGGGGAGGGGCAGGCAAACACAGCTGCTGCTTACACCTCAGTGACAAGAGCAGGCAGGAGAAGGTGGAGTTCCCTTGCCAGAGTGCTTCAGAGGAAACGTGGGCAACAGCGAAGGGGGCTGGGACCTGCACTGTAACCCATGTGGAGGAAGCCAGGGCCACTATAGGAGAGAGAAGCAGGAGGAGGCCCCCAGCCCAGAACCCTGAGAGCACTGATCCAGGAGAAGGAAAAACAAGGGAGACTAAGGGCGGCAAGCACACAACATCAGACATGGCTTCAATGGACATTAAGAGATATCTTCGGGACATTGTAGATGAGCTCAAAACTGAAATATTAAATCAGGTAAAGCAAGATATGAGTAGAGTAATAAAAGAGACGCTCTCAGGAAGCATCTCTCAGGATGATGCAGATGGAAGAAGGGAGGAACACAAAAAAGGAGGGAAACATTTGATAAAGAATATAAAGAAAATATAGAATACATGAAGAAGATTCAAAGAGACTACCAGGAAATTAAAAACTCCATTGAAAGCTGGCAAAATTCCTTAAAAGAAACTAAGGATAGACTACCAAAACTTGAAGACAAGTTTGTAATGTGTGATTATGAAAGGAAAGATCTTTTAAAAACAACAAGTAAATAGGCAGCAACAATACAAAGGCTGGAAGATGACAAGAGAATATATAATGTAAGAATAAGAAACATGAATGAAGAAGCAGGAATACATACAGGCGAACTATAAAGGCTACTCACAGAAATAATTAAGAAACTTTCCAAGCATGGGAAAAGAAAACGACATTCAGTTATGTGAAGCATACAGAAATCCAGGCAGCTACAACCAAAACAGATCTACACCCAGTCATATAATAATCAAGATACCAGAAATTCAATATAAAAACAGAATATTAACAGCCATCAGAGAAAAAATGAACAGATTACCTGTAAAGGTAATCCCATCAGAATCATGGCTGAGTTCTCCACACACACCATCAGATCAACAAGAGTTTGGAGGAAACTCTTCATAGACCTAAAAGAAAATAACCTCCAGCCCAGATTGATGTACCCTGAAAAACTGTCACTAGAAATTAATGGAGAAACAAGAAACTTCCATGACAAAGAGGAACTGGGGGAGTTTGTGACCATGAATCCAACCCTACAGAGAATAACGAAGGACATTCTAGAGAGAGAGGAAAAAAATACCAGGATTTTAGGAACAGTAACAGAAAGGCCTCAGTGAGTGGGGCCAGCAGTAGAATGAAAGAGAAAACTAGACAAATGCATAAAAATAGCATAGCAGAAATGAGGCAGAGGAGGATAACTAGAATCTCTAACATAGATGGCCTTGATACACTATATTGTTAATAGTGCACCAGGATTTAAAACCCACATTACTCATAGTGCTCTTCTTAGGTGGATTATATTCTGTTCCAGTTTTTCTACCTGTACTAGATTTGAGAGCACAGAAAGCAATCCCGAAAATAACAGGATATAGTATGGTAATCATCTTTAATTTCCTATTAACTTAATCTAAAGCTCTGAAAAACTTACACTATTTTACCATCACTGATCATAATCGAACCTGGTTTGTTAGATTGCTGTTTTGTATTGATAGATTTTATTCAAAGTTGTTATGATTGATAGTATCAAGTCTGAGAGTATAGGCAACTGCACTTAAGATGACAAGATCCACTAGAATATCCACTATGATTTGATTATTACCTGCCTTTGAAGTTTTATACTGCCTTCAAAGTTTTATTTTTACTACTTTTGTTATTTACTGCTTTACTCAATTATGCTGCTATATTCAATTATGCCTGATGATATAGACATTCTATTGAAGATAATAAGAAACAATACTGTAATCACTGTAGATCACCTCATACTGTGGTTTTACATGACTTTTTGGTTTCATGTTTTTATAGGAATTTGTTTTGTTTTGTCTTGCTAAGTTTTGTTTTTCCCTCTAATACAGAAATGATAGAAATACATGTAGAGATTCGTGCATGCATAGCTGTTTACACTCTCACTGTTTGACTACATTGTATGCTTTAATTTTGTAACTTGAACAACTATTTCTAAGAGGACAACATGTGTTTTATTAACTAGTGATTTCTTATTGTTTATCTTTTTTTGGAATTCTGTATTATCTATAACCTTTACATGCTTTTGTTTCTCTTTAAATAAAAAATTAAATAAATAAATAAATAAATAAAAGGAAAATAAGTTCAAGAAAATTTCTCCATGACAAAAGTGTTTAAATTGGTAAAGACTCTCTCCCAATCCATAGTATTGGAATTCACAAAGTATGTTTTAGGGTGTAGGCAGCCATTCCTGGTGCCTATTTTGACTCTTGGCACCCTGAGTAACTGGCTGGTTATTTATAAATGCTAGCCTTGCCCTGCCTTTCCCACAGGACAGGTGTGACCAGTTCATGCTTTCTTGTTTATCTTAAGGGCATACATATTTACTCAAGAGGTGCTTCATTGTTTGTTTTCTTCTCTACATCTGGAACCATTTCTTGTTCCCAGACAGTTTTGTGGTATGCAATACTGTAGATGTCTCACTTACTCTAGTGGAGTCCTGCTCATGTACCTAGGACTATGATAAATATCCAAGTAGAGGACTATCTCTTGTGGGAGTTTTGGTCAAAATTATGTATGAGGTTGATATGCCAAAATACAGGACTTTTAGAGCCATAAGCCTAACACCTCCTGGAGGAGTTTGTGGTCAGAGATAAAAAAATTGCCTACTGGGCCACAAGTCACAGCAGCATCAAAATGTTCTGCCTGTAGGAATGAATGCTTTTGCTTTTGTCTTCCCCATACCCTTTATCATTTAATTTAGTCCCAGAGTCAGTCATTTAATGGACATCTTCATCTTTCACTCTTTTTGCTCTGTCACCTACATAAGTTCCTACACTGATGTCTTTCTTTTTATTTTGATCATTGCTTCTTAGTTCTGTCAATAAAAGGTCACAGAGACTTCACAGACTTTGTAAGGCATAGGAGTCTGAGTAATGACAGCCCCTCTGGACCTTCTTGTAGGATTAGACAATGACGCTGAGTCATCTTTGAGTAATTTCAGTCCTTTTGCATCATAACATGGTCATGAACTGTGACAATCTTCAAATATGTTAGAGTGCACAAAGCCTCAGAATGCTGAGATTTTGTCCAAAGAAGGTAGCAATGAAAAGGAAGAAAGTAATCTTCTTGGCTTGATCCTAGCATTTTCAGACTCAGAACCCTCAGAATACCACATTCAGTGGGCATCATCCCTTACCACAGATGGTACTGATACCAACTACTATGCACTTCTAAACTCCTTGCTACTTAAACTCCTGGGAAATATTGTGGAATATCCTGTCCTCCACAGAAGTCTCTTGTAACATCAGTCATCCAGGCACTGTGGCAAGTTGTCCCTAGAGACCCTAAAGGTTGAACTTTCTGTTATTTCTTATCTTTGGATAGTTCAGTCTCTCACAGAAAGCACTGTCTCAAGGTGGCTCCTGGTTATATAACTGTAAGATATGGCAAATACATGCAAAAAGAGTCACAGTTGTATTATATATCCACCCTGAATTTACAACTTTAGTATGAGCTTGTCCTGTGACTAGAGCAGCCAGCCAATTGTTTATCCCTGGGGCTGCTGCCCTTCACAGAACTTAACTTGTGTTTGCGGAGTCTGGTTCCCCTTATCCTCAAGGGCTAGGCTTGGCATTGCCTATTGTTTTGCACTTTATTTCTTCATTGCCTTTATATTTTTTCATATTTTCAGCTCTCATGCCACATTTTTCTTGATTCCAAGAGCTCTTCCTGTATTTCTCTCTTCTTAACACAATTTTATCTCTCTAAACCTTAAATATTTTCACTTGCATATTTTCAATATGATTTTCATTTTTCTTTCATAGCCATTTATCGTTTACATCTGGAAGTACTATTCTTTTACTGAGGCATCATTTTCTCAGATGCTGTATGATTTTACTGCCAAGGGTAGCTAATCCTAAATGTTTTAACAGTATTGTATGTTTTTGATGATTTCAGAGAAAGATTAAAATTTAGGTTTGATTGGCAACTTGTCAAGGATGTTCTTAGTTTCACAACTGAAACTCATAATCAGTCTTGGACAAACCTATGTGGTTACTCTATTAATTGAGAATACATTGAATGATGCTACATGAAATTTTCCTAAAACTTAATGAGTTGTCTTATGAGACATATTCTCTATCCAAAGAAAACTATGTATAGAATTAATGCCTACTATTATCCAATAGTTACACAGATTATGATTAAAATTTTGTATCTATACATGAATGATAATTTCTCAGAATGAGGCTCATTGTGTTGGGTGATTATTTAATATGCTTAATTCTGAATTTGCCCTAGACCCTCTTAATCAACATCTCTTGAGTTAAGCCTTAAGATTCTACCTTTCATTAAGATAACTAAGTTACTTCTACATACACACAACTTTGAAAATCATCCTGCACTATAATTATTTGAAAAATAATGCAATTATAAAAAGTAACCCTATAACTAATAGATGTGGATTAATTGTTTTTTAAGAATGAAGAAAGACAAGTAACTGTATTTTGGTTGCTGACTCTAGTAAAGTCTTGCTGACTCTAATAAAGTCTAATAAAGTCTGTTTAAGTCTTGATAATATACAAAATGTTTCATATATATTCTCCTTGCCATCTGAAATTTGATAAAGTAACTTTCCCTAAAATAAACTGAATCTTTCAGTGATACAAATAATAGAAGCTGAGGCTTGAGAATAAATAAAATATGAAAAATCTGGAATAAGATGTTTTAGGAGCAGATCAAATAGAATGTATTCCAGAAACTTTAAAAAAGAAGTACTTATTGACTGCCATTGAAATATGTTTTTAAACATAAAATTAAAATAATATGTAGAATAAGTAAATACAGAAGTTGAAATTTGGGAAAATGAAAAGTGAAGGTGAAAAATGTATTCATCAGTAAAGTTATGTGACAATAATACACCGAATACCATACATTATGAGGAGTCTAAAGTGTTCCTCCAAATTCACAAGAGTATGACTCAGTTTTGTAGACACTAAAGCTAACTTTCTGTCTAGATGTATACACTACTGGCATGACATAAAAGGTCATATTCTGTTTCTTCACTCTTTCTACCTCTCTAAATCTTACCTCTACTATATGGGCAACTTTCCCTAAACTCCACATTTCCACATCACATTTCAACGAAGCCCATCCTGTCTTGCAGATAGCCAAATATAAACTGAATAATCTGAAACCAGTGAGTGAAAAAGTTTTCCTCCTTCAAGTAACAGGTATTGCATATTTCATTCTAGCAAAAGGAAAGTGGCTAAAACACCATAAATCAGCTAATAAGATACAATAAATGAAAATAAAACAAAAAATTAAGAGTGAGAAATTTAAAAGTTACATAGTACAAAAAGATGAACTAATTATATAAGAGAATGAGGCTATTGAAATTCAGATAAAGTAGAATAGTAAAGAATACAAAGCAAAGCAAAACAAATTAAAATACCTAGTAGTAATAAAAGTCATCAGAAAACAAATATTCTTGTTCATTTTCTTGAAATATGCTTATGAATAGGAAAAACTGTTTGCTGATGTTTTGTAGAAAAATGATGTCCCTACCAATGCTTCTCCAAGATGGAAAATGCACGGACAATTTTTACTTTGGTAACCTTTGAATACTAACTAGACAGGCACCTGACAAATTGCTGAATATTCTAAAGCATTAACATGTGACAGTGTTTTCATTCAAAATATTCTCTCCAATCCATTTAATCAGTAAATGTATTAAAGTTAATTGTTTCAAAAATATTAAGCATTGTGCATGCGACTGATACAACAATGAACAAAAAAGGATTCATGCTTTTCCTCATTGAGTTTCCAATCTATTAGGAAAGAACAGGTTCTAACTAAGTGATGCAAAAATGGAAGTGCAGATTGCTACAAAACCACATAACACAGAATTCTAATCCAACTTAGTGAAGCAGTAAAAAGTTTATTGAAGCAATAATAGCTGGACTAGTTACCACTTGGTATTGAATAAATTGCATAGTCAGCAGAACAGTCTTGTAGTACCTCACTGAACTGCTGGTCTAAAGCTTTTTTGGGTGAGATTTTTCTTTTTCTTTTTTTTTCTTCTGGTGCAAAACAACAAAAAAGCTTTGCGGCTGAAAGGAGCAAGAATTTATTTATGTATGATTGTAAAACTTGGCAATTTGAACTGCATACAAAAACTTGGTTTATATCTGTTCCACAACATCTCCAATGTTCTTATACACAAAACTTGTATCTCAACTGAAATGTGTGAAGAAGCTGGTACAGTTAGTATTATTGGGTATCTTGTCTGATAGTTTCACAAAATCCCCCATCCTGAAATTTTAACATGATTTTGATGTGAAAATCATACACCAAGAAAATAAAAGTTTCAAGCTTTTTAAGCTCTTGAATGATCCCATTTCTACTACATTTAATTGATAAAATTTACAAACATAGCAAAGACAAAGTATAGAAATAGTCTCTACTATACACTGGAACAGTTGAATACATCTGCTATTCAATAGCTACTTTGTGAAAGGAGGGAAGATAATTTGTACAAAATCTCATTTTGTATTTGAATATGCTATGGTGTAAATATGGGGAATGTACTTTCATAGACTCGATGTTAAAAGTTTGTTCCCCAGAGTAATGATATTGAGAGGTTATGTGGGTCTTTAAAAGTTGGAGAGTTGAGAAAAGTCTTTAAGTCATTAGCAGCATTCCCTCAAGTGAGACTGTGGTTCTCAGTCATTATTTAAATCATCACTTGAAGCTGAATGACTCATATCACTACATATTGTAGATTTTATATGCAATATCACCAAAAGCCAAAAGCAATTGGTCTGCACAGTTTTAGATATGAGCTAAGTAAAACTTGTTTGCTTTATCAATAGACAATATAAAGTATATTGTTAGAGGACCCCAATTTTTCCAGGTAAAGTTACCTAATTTATAAAAGCTTTTAGTGCTATTTGACAAGCTAACAAAATTTTCCTAATGTTTCCTCTCTTCCACTTGTGCACATAAAATTTTCACACTTTTTCTTAAATTTTAGTCTCCATTTTCATTACCTTGCTGAGGGACTAATTTCATAAATCACATACACACACACACATATAAAACATACAAAAAAGCAGCTTGTACTGACACAGTCTACCTTCTCCCAAAATCTGTACTGTTATCTTAGTCCTTTTACCATTTATGATGTGTCTTTATTTCTGAAAATTGAGATATCTAGATAGCTCAGTCTCTTACACTGACTTCTCATTTCTTTGACCACTTCATGCTACAATTCTCACACCTATTCTTAACATACTTATCTTCTTGTAGCTCATAGGCTCCATTGGGAAAATCACTAAGCTTGAGTGTTTCAAATACTATTTACAGTCTGATAACCAACCAATCTATACATCTAATCTAGAACTGTTTGAATAAAACAATCTTGAATCTTTAGATTCCCATATCCTACTTGAAGATCTGTTAAATACTTTAAACATAGTATGTATTCCCAAACATCTTCTCAACATTCCTCAAAACCTACTCCTTCACAGAATCATGTATTTCAATGAATTGCAGTTGTATCTTTCACTTCCAAAAAAGTGATTTAAAATAATTCCTACTAGATTCTCTTTCACACAACTCTCATTCACTGAGTAAACACTGTTAACTCTACCTTCAAAATATATCAGGAATGTGTCTATTTTTCATTACTTGCATCATTATGAGTCTTGTTCAATTAGTTATAGTTTCTTATTTTTATTTTAGCAGAAATTTTATAATTACACTGTTAAATTTTTCTTTCCTTCACAGCATTCTACTCTTAGCACTGCAACCACAATGATTCTTTAAAAATGAAGTCCGGACTTGTGATTGATAATTTATAGAAATTTGGAAAGAGAATCATTTCAAAACTAATGATAATGCAATAAACAGAAAATTTACAAAATAATTAGCTATCTTGAATTGATCACATAACTAAAGTAAACCTGGCGAAAAACATTTTCTCCAAGGAGATATTGAAATCACGCATTTGTTTATCAAGAATAGGGAAAAGGAGAAAAATGAGACTGCAATAGAAAGGAAAGGAATATTTAAAATAAATTAGTAAATGAATTGCTAAAGGATGCTTGTTTGTTAATATGAAAGAATTGAAACACTGGGAACAAAAGATACAATGTGGAGTGCACCCACTTGTTTTCACTTCTCCATATTCAGCATTATTTCTTTGTGAAAAATATGCAAACCTGGGTGGAATTCTTAAAAGGGACTTTTATCCTGATGTCACAGTCAAGGGAAAAGGTCGGTATTAGCTGCAAGAAAGGCAAGAAGTTTTGATGAGTTTTTTTCTCTATTGTTCTATCAAAAAATAATGTTAAATCAGTGGGGAAAATGTTGCAAAATCTATTTCCAGAAGGATGTATCTCAAGTTCCCTTATTTGTATTGAAAACTAAAAAAAAAAAATTATCTCCTCAAAAAATACAGTAAATCATTCTGTGTAAGGATTATTAGAAACTGACTTCTACTAATAGAGAAAAAATAGTTTATGCTGTATGAGACTCATTAAAGATACAAAGCAGGCTTTGGGTGTTGTAGGTAGGAGTGTGTGTGTGTGTGTTTGTGTGTGTGTGTTTACCAATTATATTTATAAAAACTAAAGATGAAAACTTCACCTAACAATAAAGATAATATCCCAAATAATATATGTTAATCTAGGCAGTAATCACTGAGTAACTGAGAAAAATAAACCATCAGTGGGAGACAAACAAGAGTGCAGTGAGAGATTACCACTGTGAAAGCATGCTTCACAGGTAAAAGCAAAAATGATGGGGACAATGGAAAAATAAGGAAAAAAATTACACACAAGCACGCACTATAACCTAAGAATAAAGTAAACAGTAGAATTTAAAAACTGTGGTACACTATAGGTAATCAACAAAGAATTTTATCTCAGAACTAGATTGATTATAACACTTGCAGTGAAAAATAAGCAAAAAGAAAGACAATAGAACAGTGCTGTTTTCCAAGCATAATTACTACTTGTTTCACTATTTCACTATTCTGTGCATAGAATCTATCATTAACAAAAATTAATGAGTTACATGATAGATAAAGGAAAATAAAATTTAATAAGGCAGGGAATTTAATTTACAGTTCTATAGACAGATTATGCAGTATGTGAAAGGACTGGGAGTAAAAAAAAAATATTGCTCTGTTCAAAACAATAAAATGAGACTCAAATAAAGGTTAGGAGTTGCTAATGAGAGAAGCATTTTAACTTATGAACAAGTTAAAAGTTATATATAGAATACAATTTCAAGATTCATCAAGAAGATAAGTAATTTCAGCAAAAATCAAACTATATTAAAAACACAAATATCATTATTAGAAAAGCCATAAAAAATGAATAATACTTTGCATGGGCTCATAATTAGACTATAGAGAAGAAAAAACACTGAAATTTTAAGAGGAAGCAATAGAAACTAATGAAATCTAAGCTGTGAAGATACAATTTATCCAAAATATATAATATTAGAGCATCAATTTGAACTCTGTACAAATGTATCAAAAGAAGAAAAAGACAGAATTTTGTAGAAGTAAGATTTGAGATAATGTCAGCTAAAATTTTTCCAAAGTTGAATAAAATATGAAATGATTGGTCTCATAACATCTGGAGAAACCTAGAATAATAGATACCTTCTAGTCTGTCTGTCTTTGTCTCACTCATTCATGAATTCTGTCTCACACACCCAGATAGAATAAACATAATTAAGGTGCTAACAGGAAAATAAGGAAAAAATTTCAAAAGTATTGTGAATTTAGGGATATCATGTTAAATAGAGAGAGAGAAAATAATAATGATAAGCTTTTTTCATAACTATATAAGGCAAAAGTGAGTAGAAAAACATCATTAAAATTACCAGAAGAGACTAAAATAATTGTTAACCAACAAGTCAATATTCTATAAGAAAATTGTTCAACAATAAGGAAATTTACTTTTTAAGTAACTCTATGACCACTCATTGATCACACAAGGAACTGCATTGTAAGAAAGGTAATTTTTTTTCAGACAAAAGAGATGTAATAGTATTGAGAAGAAAAGTATTCTAACAAAGAAGCACTAAAAATGGTTTTTAAAAAGTCAAGTATGTATAAAATTCATACAATTGTTCAGATCAAAGTAAAGATAACTGCTTATTTATATAAAAACTAATGACAGTGTAATGAGCATTTTTAGAATTGTGTAATAATAAAATACATGAGAAAAATATAAAAAATGTTGAGGAATATAAAGTTCACTTTTGTTAACTTTAAACACTGTATGTGAAGTGATATATAAATTGCAGATTTACTGTGGTCAAAAATGTAGATTTTAAACATTAGAATTACCAATAATATTTTAAAAAATTATACTTAAACATAATTAAAATAATAAAAGTGGGGAAAATAAAATCTTAATGAAAATAATTTAAACCATGCTCTAAAGAAAGTTACAAGAAAAGATATAAGAATAAAAATGAAAAACTTAAACCAGTCATACCCATCTTAATGATTTATGTATCTCAAGTATATGAAAAGTTTAGTAGGACAAACTGACAAAATCCAGCATATACTGTTTATAAGAAAGCGATTTAGGGTGGACATATTGGTACATTCCAGTAATTCCAGCACTAGGGAAGCTGAGGCAGAAGGATTGCCATGACTTAGAGTTCAGCCTGTGCTATGTAGTGAGACACTGCCTGCCCAAAAAGAAAAGCAGTTTAAAATGAAGGTATCTAGTGTAAAACTGAAAAGAGAAAAATTATCATATATAAGCTTTAATTAAAAAAATGGATTGACTGTAAGACTATCAGAAAACATTTTAGAAAATAACACTATTAGGGATGAAGAAAGAGATTACACAATGAAAAAAGGTTCAATTCATCAAAAAAATCTGAAAATCTGAATTAATCAAAACACAAAATGGAGCTTAAAACTACACAAAAACAAACAAAATGATCCTGACAAAAATGGGATTTTCATCATATCTGACTAATGCTATTGCAGTACTCAGAGGATGTGCACCAGTTTGAGCCAGAACTCAGAAATAGAGTACAAACACCAGACAAGTGCATAAAGGCAACTTGAAGGAGAAGATCACTGGATGAGCTCCAGTATCAGTAGTTTTCTGTAAAAGGAACAGTGCTGCTTTTTAAAAAAGTATTATAGAGAAAATAAAACCAAGCAAAATAAAATAGAATGAAGCCAATCAAAATAAGACAGTGTAAGTGACACAGGATTTCAAAAGAAGATGAAAGGAAATCAACAATGGTTACAATAATGTCTCTTGTTGTCTGCAAAATAGCTACCCATACCTTGAGACACAGTGAAATTGAGCAAAACAGAAACACAATACTACCAATAAAAACAAAATGATGAATGCAATGTAGAACTTCAAAACAAGATATTAGTAAATACAAAATGGATACCCTAATACATCTTGTTATCTTTGAAATAGCTACCCCTGCCATCAGACACAATAAAATCAAACAAAATCAAACAGAATAAAATCCAAGCAAACAAACCAATTGAGAATGATACAGGATTTTTTTTTACCATTTTTTTATTTAAAGAGGAAAAAAAAAAGCAAAACAGAAAAGGGGTAGAAACAATACAGAATTTCAGGAAAAAAAAGCAGTAAGAAATCACTGATTCATAAATTACATATTATCTTCTTAGACCTAGTTGTTAAAGTTACAAAATTAAAGCATACAAAGTGGACTTTCAAACAGTGAGACTGCAAAGAAGTTCAAAGATCCAATAACAACTTAGCAACATGGTTATCAATCCTACACACTCAAACATACATGCAGCCATATCCTCTAGAGCACTTTCTTTTCTTCTTTTTACTTTTTAAGTCCATTATCTGTTCAGTTATATCCTGTTTCAGGTTGCTCAGTACCTTACTGACTTGTTTTGTTGTTGTTATATACTTTTAATCACCTTATATAATTCTGTCGCCTTGTTTTTGAGTTTCTCCTCATCCATGCTCCATGGATCAGCTTTGGTGGAGTTGGGAGATTTTTGGAGGTATTTTGTTACTTTCTTATCTACTTTTCTTTGAAGGTAGCAAAATATAGCAGAACAAGACAGAACAAACCCATGTGACCGCAGTGCAGTAAAACTACCACAGAACCTCACAGCAGGTCACCAGGACATGAGCAATGGGCTCAATAGTACAGCCCATTTTGTTCACATTAGCTGTTCTTTCAATCAGTAGAGGAAAATGGAAGGAAATATCGAACTTTTAAAAACAGAATATTGAATAAAGCAGTACCATTAATCAAAACTGAGCAAAACAGTGATAAAAATATTTGCCTTCAAAGAGATAGTAGAAGGAAATCCCCCTTACTTGCCACGCTGTATACATTCATCCTCCAAAAAGATACTCAGACTGCCGGTGCCGCTTGCTAACGGGGGAGGGGGGGATGAATCAATATCTGATTCTTAGCCCCCCCGCACCAGCAGGGTCCCAGCTGCTTACCAGGGAAGCCAGTAGGCCGCCTGTTCTCTCGGCGTGATACAGGATTTTGAAACAAGATAATACAGAGTTTACAATGACCACTATGTTCAGAACGAGTTCCCCAATATACATTGCATATTGTATCTTGTGACTAGATTATCAGATACTAGCTGTAAACTTGTAATGTCGGTGAAACATTAAATACTACAAGCATTAAATTGTATTTTACCTTTTTAGCTATCATTTCAGCCTGTGTTTCTAGAGAGCAGCCAGTCACTTATGGTAGTGGTGGTAGGGAGAATGTTGGCTCTTCTTACCTTCCTGCCCATGTACCATAAAGGTCTGGTGTCTGCTTCTCCCCTGGTCAACCCACGTATGGGGCCAACTCACAGGATGCCTTTGCCCTTTTATCTTAGAACTGCTTACATACAGGACACACAAATACTTCCTTGACTGAAGAACCAACTTCCTAAGAGAAAATGCTGAGTAAAAAAATATCAGTGGCCGCAGTATGACAAAAAGCGTTCCATTTGGCATCCATTTTTCTACGGCCTACCTAATTTCCTTATCAAAAAGGGAGAGAGTACAGAAAGCAATATATTCACGGATAAGAGTATGAGAGAATATGAAAGTCTGAAAAATCTTTTGGAGGGCAGTGACTGAGATAGCACTGGATGGACCTTGGGAAAGAAGGGATCAATGGCATGGCCCTGGATAAAGACTACAAAATCAGACTCTGGGTCACAGAGGCAAGCAGTGATTGAAATGAGAGTGATCTAAAGGAGAAGAAAATGCACTGGAGAAGTAGCAAAGTAGGCACTCTCCCATCGCTTTCCCAGACAACCAACAAACTCTGTACCCCTTAACATATTCTGCCCACCGTATGCCCTTTAGAAGCTGCAGTTTGGTGCCTGAATCCTATCTCCAGTCTTTTCACCAATATTTCTGAGCCTCAGAACCACTGACTTAGAGGACTCCATGCAGTGTCTTTTAGGTGTGGTGACAGAGAGTTTGACATGGGCCAGAGCTGGCAAAAAGTAGTACAGTCAAGGAAACTGCACTGCATGCTCAACAACAGTGGTACAGAGAACCCAGATATAAGCAGCTGCAAGGATTACTATAGACAAAAAAGGCAGAGGTCAAGAAAACTCCTTAAAAACTAAATGTCAGACTGTGTACTTGACTAACTACATTTAACTCTACCCACCTCTGCCACGATTGAACATACTTAATCCTAAATCCAAGGAAAATCAAGAAAATGTAAGAAAACATCAGGTTGTGATCATAGGAACACCAAAATAAACAGGAGGAGAACTGCTTTCTAAAAGAACAAGTAACTGGATCAGGGGACCCTCCTGAGCTCCATGCTCCTTCACTCATTGTTAGGCAAAAAAAAAAAAAAAGAATACTAGCTTAAACATCAACTGATACATCCATAGTTTTATGCTAAATCAAATAATACTTAAATTCAACCCAGCACAATTAATATGTTAAATTTTCCCTTTTTGTGAATATAGAGTGAAGAGCAAACTGGTCAATACTAGCTGCAGTACAAATAGGACTGAAAGGATGCTTTACTTTTGTATTTTGTATTTATGCAATGTTCTTTCTCTCTTTTCTCTTTTCTTTTTCTATTTCAATTTGGCATCACTACAAGAGATGTTAGTATAGGTAAAATGAAGAATACAAAGTCCTTCCTTTAAATATGTGTTATAATCATGGGCATATCAGTTTAAACCATACCAAATATTGCATATGCAGAATTCAAACACAGGATTTCTATCAGTACATGAATTGGTTCCAACCTACTTACACTTTTTCTCAGTTTCTAGTTATATGTGATTACTTCCTACTTTTCCATCACCACAAATAGCATCTAAAACAACCATCCACAAGCCCTCCTTTTCAAATATAATTATAAGATCAATAATCTTAATCATTTTTTAAATTTCATTGGCTTTTATATTTGTTTCCTGATTTCTAAGTTATGCTCTTAATTTTCTTAATCCCTTTTCCTTGCTTACTTTCAAAACACAGGTTACTTTTCATCATCACAATACCAAAGGTTTTCTGAATCATTGAAAAAAATGGTTCATATATTAAAAACAAATTTCACATTACATGATAAATATATGATTGAGTCCATAGATGGTAATGTAATTGCTAGTGATTTTCTTCTTACAACATAGAGACAGAAATTAATCCCATTAAATTTAGTATAATGAATAGTTGTATAATACCAAACACAACAAAGCCAAGGTAAAATTACAGGGAAACATATGATTACAGAGGTTCTCCACAGTCCCAGCAGAGTTATTTCATCTTAACTGATCCACAACTCTCAGAACAAAAACTATAGAAACATAGGCAAACAAATATACCAGATGCCCCCATAACTCTTAACTCCCTAAAAGTTGATATAATAGGTATTAAAGTGCAGGGTGCCACATGCAAAGAAATAAAAAAACATGATTAAAAATTTGAACAAAAAGAAAAAAAAATAAATGCATAAAATGCCCAATGAACACAAAGAGGATGTAAATAAATAAAAAATGTCATTGATAAAATATTCATTGTCTTTAAAATGACAAGTGAAAATAATGCCAGCCCCTAGGCAACATAAATGCAATAAAGTAGGTCTGAACTTGCTGTAATGAACATTCACCAAACCCAAGACAGCACTTCACCTTGCCTCCCCTAGACATTGGGCAGCAGAGGTGTGAGTTGGTCAACCTACCTGATCCAGGATGACGACAATGCCTGAGGAGAGAAGAAAGCTACCAGACTATGTGAGTATCAGCTTTAAATCAAATATTCCACTTGAATACTACCCCACAGCCTACATACAGGAGAGACCAGAGTGCTGAAAGTGTTTCCAGTCCACCAAATGAACAAAGATACACCCTAGTTTGAATGGTAACCACATTCTGCAGTGAAATACCCAAGGAGCTGTGGTACATGAAGGACAACTCAAAAACTCATAGTCTTAAAAGCTAGGTGGAGAACAGTAGAATTGGCTGGATTATATGACTGTGAACCTGGGAAAAAACTACTCATTCAAAAACAAAGATAAATTTTTCTTTAATTCACTATATTTTTGATTTTTGTAATTTTAATTATTTCTCCTTTCATTTTGTTTTAATGGTAGTTGGCCTTTGTTCTTCACTGTTTAAATTAATTAAGTATATTGGTACTATGTTTATATTCTTCACAAGGAACTGGAACCTGTACATGATATATCTTGCTTCTTCTTTTATTCCTGTTCCCCTATTTTCCCTTAACCATTTCCCTTAATTTATAAAAGCTTTGCCTTCATTTTTCCTTATTTTTTCCCTTCTTTCCTTCCCCCCTCTTACCTTCCTAGTTCATCTTTCCATTTGAAAAATTTCTTCCTATTTTGCAGTATATATTGTACATTTTGGTCCTTATTTACAATTTTGGTTTCTCACACCAGAGTAACAGTGTTTTATTTAAACTTGTGTGTCAGATTTATTTTCCATAAGAGAATGATCTCAAGGTACATCTATTATCTAGAAATGTCTCAAGTTTATCATTCTTTAAGTTTGAGTAGTACTCCATTGTATTAAAAAAACCCTACAACTTCTTTAACCACTTGTCTGCTGATGGGCACTGGGGCTGTTTCCAAGAATTTTCTATTACATATTCTGCTGCTATAAACATGGGTTTATATATACAAAAGTATTATGATGCTTTTAATACTTTCAGAAATGTACAAAAGAGGAGAAAAGCTGGGTCAAGTAGAACATCCAGTTTCAGTATTTTAAGGAATTTTTACACTGGTTTGCAAAGTTCTTGCACCAAAGGATCAAAAACATAGGCCGATAAATATCTCTCACAAGTGGTGCTCAGAATACTTGGTTATTCACATACATAGACTTCTAGATGAAATAACCAAATTCAGTAATGTAGCTGAACACAAAATCAACACTCAAAAATCAACAGCATTCTATACACAAACAAAAAACTCACTGAGAAGGAAATAAGACAAACTATTCCTGTCATAGTAGAACCCAAAATAATGAAATACATAGGAATCAATCTAACAAAGTAAGTCAAAGATATATTCAGTGAAAATCAAAGCACTCTGAAAAAAGAAATTGAAGAGGATCTCAGAAAATGAAAAGACATTCCTTGTCCATGTTAGGAAGAACAAATATTGTGAAAATGGCCATTCTTCCAAAATTGTTATAGAGATTTACTGAAATTACAATTAAAATGCCATTAGTATACCTAAAAGACCTAAATCATTCCTAAAATTTATCTGGAACAAGAAAAGACTTAGAATAGCAAAGCAATTCTGTGCAACAAAGTCAAGGCAGGAGGCATCACAATCCCTGATTTGAAGTTATGCTACAAAGCTACTGTGATAAACTCAGCATGGTAATGGAATAAAAGCAGACCTGAAGATCAGTGGAATAGATTAGAAAATATAGTTACAACTAGAAACACACTTAGCCACCTTATCTTTGACTAAGAGGCCAAACATATTCAGTGGAAGAAACAGCCTCTTTTAACAAGTGGTGCTGGGAAAACTGGCTAAAACTAACTAAAATATGCCAAAAACTAAAACTAGAGTCATATATATCACCATGCACTAAAGTCAAAATGGATCAAAGATCCAAATATTAAAACACAAACGTTGAATCTGGTGGAAGACATAGTTGGTGGAAATCTTGAAGACATAGGGGTCAGAAGAGAATTCATGAACAAAAATCAAACTTCATGGGAAATACTTCCCAGAATCAAAACTGGGATATCATCATATTTAAACATTTTTGCATGTCAAATAAGTAGCCAACAGAGTGTAAAAAACCCACTAATGGGGAAAAATCTTAGTCAACTGCCCCTCAGACAAAGGACTTCTATCTAGAACATATAAAGAATTTTTTTAAAAATAAGACCCCCATAATTCAAAGACTCAATCCAAAAATGGGCATCTGTGATGAATACACACTTCTCAGATGAACAAATACAACTAACAAATAAATACATGAAAAAATGTTCAACATAATTGGTCATTAGAGAAATGCAAATTAAAATCACACTGAGATTCCATCTCACTCCAGAAAGAATAGCTAGGATCAATAAAACCACCAATAACAAACTCTGGAGAGGCTGTTAGGAAAAAGGAACACTTCTGCACTGTTGGTGGGATTATAGACTGATAAAACCACTGTGGAAATCATTGTGGATGTTCCTCAAAAAGCTGGTATTGGAGTTCACATTTGACCCAGCTATTCCACTTCTGAGCATATTCCCAGAAAAACTGAGAACATTGTACCACAGTGATATATGAGCACCCATGTTAATAGCAGCAAAATTTGTAATAGCTAAATTTTGGAAACAACCCAAATGCCCATCAACTGAGGAATGAATAATAAGATATGATATTTTTCTACAATGGAGTACTACTCAGTTATAAAGAAAGAACATGTTGAGACTTTTATTAGTAAATGGATGTGACTTGGACCATAAATCATAAGTGAAATAAATTAAATGCACATGTGTAAATATGGTATTGCCTCCCAAGTGTAAGAAACTGAAAAAGCAAATAAGATCCAAAATCTTCAATAAATATTGTGAAAGGGTAAGAAACTGCTCAAAGAGGAAAAAAATTACTCAGAAAAAAAGAGAAAAGAAGGAAGAAAAATGAATTAAGATATAAATGTATATATATACACAAGATTACTAAGATGATTGTACTACTAATTGTATTAGTTCTTGGAATAAATCAGATAACATCTGTAGGATTAGATAAATTTTTTCATGACTATATCTGGTAATTCAAATAAGACTTATGAAAATAACTATGCAAAAAAACAAAAATTATTATGTTCTTATCATTTTGTTTTGAAAGCAAACATTGTTATTGCTTTGGCCTCTTAGATAGAGTTATTTGTTTGTTATTTTGTTTTTTTCTTTTTATGATGAAAGGATAGATGCATTACGTATGTGCTTATATACGTCTAGAACTTCACCTAAGGTGTTTACAAGAATTGATTTTAGTATGTATGGTAGTATGAACAACTACACTGAAGAAAACGAGACATCATGGTAGTCATTGATGATTTCCTACCATTTTGATTCAAAGGCCAATAATGTTTTATTTTTTGTTTTGATTGGTTTTAATCTGTTTTCAATTATTTGATTCCAATATGCATGAATATATGGAGAGATATTTTGAAGAAAACAAGAGACATTTTGGTAGCCATTATTTATTTCCTAGTGTCTGGTCTTGAAAGCCCTTAAGGCTCTCATTATTGTGCTTTGATTTCTTTTATAATATTTAGATGTGTATTAACTTATTTGTGTGAAGATATGGAACAACTATTTTGAAGAAAACCAGAGATATTATGATAGCCACTATTGATTTCCAGTTGTCTTTTTTCTGAAATCCTCTGTTATTTGCATTGTTTTACTCTGCTCTACTCTGTTCTGTTTTGGTTTACTTTGTTTTTTTTTTATTCTCTTTAAAATAAAATTTAAAAAAAGAATAATTCTAGTCCTTTGTCTCTCACCTTTCACTAAAATCAAATCAAAATGAATCAAAAACATATATTTAGACAGAAAAACATAAATATCTTGGAAGATAAAATGGATAAAACTCTTGAACATACAGACCTAGGTTTTCTTAACAAGATCACAATTTCACAAATCATTATATGGAGAATCAACAAATGGTATAACATCAAATAAAAAAGCTTCTGTGTGTCAAACGAAACCTCAGACAAAGTGAAGAAACAAACCACAATATAGGAATAAAGATTTCCATATATTCTTCAGACAAAGAATTAGTAACTGTAATATATAAACCACACATGATCATTAAACTGAAAAAGTCAAAGACCCTATAAAAATGGGCAATTGATATGAATAGACAATTCTCATAAGAACTACAGATGCCCAATAATTACATGAAAACATGTTCAGCATCTTTGATTGCTAGTGAAATACAAGTCAAAACAACACTGTGATTCTATCTTTCTCCAGAAATACTATGGATCATTAAGGTGTCAATAAACAGCCAATGCTGAAAAGGTTGTAGAGAAGTAGGACCCTTTTTTTATTTTTGGTGGAATTGTAAATTTGCCAGAGTCCAGCTGCGGCAGGGCTAGGGTTTCCCAAAGGTGGTCAGGGAGTCGGCGATTGAGAGACAGAAAACACTGCACACCAGTCTGTGAGTGAATCTGAATCCCCTTTATTTTTTAGAAGCTGGAATATATATTTGCCAACCCTGGCAACAACCCCCAGCCCCAAGCAGGAAACGCCCCAGGCCCAGGGCCAGGCAGGGACAATCCCAAACAATAGGTGTTAATTGACCTCAACTCCAAGCAGAAGGCGCCCCAGGTTCAGGGCAATAGGTATCAATTAACATTTTAATCTTGACATTGAGTCAGCCTGGGAAATGCAAGCCGATGTACCGATGTACCGGACGCCCCGCAGGAGGACCTGACGCCCACAGGAGGAAGAGATGTGTGAGATTATTAGGCCGCTCCCTACATTGCTTTTCTTATCATTTATGGGAGTGGCAGTCCCTGCAAGGACAGCGCCTGTCTTAGGTCAAGGACTCTTCACATGTACCCAACCAGGCCTTACCCGTCATGGGCCTGCAGGACAGCAATTGGTCCTGTGCCT